>JALPQI010001384.1:0-139970 GCA_025490895.1 Thaumatotibia leucotreta | reverse complement strand
GGCGCTTTTGGTCATTAATTTACAAGAATTTGCATTCAGAAAGTAGGATTTGATTATAGGAAACCAATGATGGAAACCACAGACGATAGGATCTTGGAGAAATCGGTTAAAGTTAATTGTTTATAATTTTTTAATTTGGTGATTATCAAGGAGAAATCCTTCATAGCAAAAATCAAACTGTCAGAGGGATTGAATGAAGTGTTTTATCGACTATCGACAAATAAAAATATACTCAATGAAACATCGTTAAAATAATGTAATTACCTAGGCTTTTAGATATATAGGAGTGGAGTGGCGACCAGATAGTTAATTACTAAACTTGTTTGTTTTTTTTTTTTTTTAAAGACTTTCGACCAATTATTCTTTGAACAACACGTTGTACAATAATTGTTAACTAACTCTAAACTATATTTAAAAAATGTGTATTCCATTTATGATTCACTTTTCATACTTTGTTCCGTTTTAAAATAATTTAAATTACAATGGCATAGAACAAAATAATTATAAATAATAGTTAGCGACGAACCGTCAAGTTTCAATTATTTATCGATAGTCGATGAAACACTTCGGTCAATCCCTCTGACCGTTTAGTTTTTGCTATGAAGAATTCCGCTCCTTGGTGATTATATAAATAACGTTATAAATATTGGTAAAATACCAAAACTATGGTTATCAATACAAATAGTTTGTACATACCCTGCGACGCCTACAACGTGGCACGGGAATGCGACCAAATAGATTTAGCAATTATGGAGTTCTGAGGTTACTTTAAAAACATAATAAATTAACATTCATTAGACTTGACTAAGTACCTCCTCCTATTTCAATTCTGAAATCGACTACAAAAACTTTAAACTTAAGTTTTTCTTGAACTGCTCTACTGTCTCTTACAGAACTTACCTCCTTATTCATAAATGCCTCTTAACTTAACAAGCCGCTAAGTATTGTTTGGGTCTAACCAATATGTCCACAAGAGTGAAAGGGACAAACGATACTTACGTTAAGAGGCGTTTATCAATGGGGGTTAGACTGCACGCAAGTCAGGGTTACTGTGGCACTTAACACAATACGTTTTTACATGTGTTGCTTTAGGACATCGCAATTAAGGGCGACAATTAGAACTCTTGTCACCTCACCAAGCTGCGAAAGACTCAACTGTGACTTAGGGAACCGTCGGGGCGTAACTCGAACTTTTATTTAGGAGTCAGGACAAAATTGATACTGAGCACACATGTATTATTATTTATCGATACCTTGTTCTAAATACTAGTGAACACACAAAGGTTTGTTTATAAAATATGTTTTTATTAAAAGAGTATTACCTATACAGTGTGTAAGTCTAATACGGGCGATCAATTAAACCAGGCATGGGATTCATTAGTGTAATCATGGATTACAAGGTTTTTTTAAAGTTACTCTCAATTATGACCCCACGGAATTTTTTTAAGATTATCGGCGCAGCAATGTAGGTACGAACATTTGTTATTGTTGATATGGCAGTTATGTCATCTGCTTTTGAAATTATCTGTCATCGAGTCTTTAACTCGCGTATGTTGCTCTACATTGCGCGCCGAATTATTTTGTATGGAAAATTTTGTTGCTCTAATTTTAAGTAAAAATTATTTGAATGTACTTATTATGTCGTAAACTAACACCCGTTAAGAGCTTCGCCCGTATTAGACTTACACCCTGTATAATAAAATAGCAGCTAAATTTTCTTCTTCTTTTTTGAAAACGGTTTTAAAAATTTATTCGACACATTTTTTTTTCATGACTGTCCGATCTATTATTGTTAAAGTAAACCACCAGATTTTTTTCCATATGTTCGGGAGTTAAGCGTTTCCGTCTTGGCTGAAAAATCCATTTCAGGTGTCTAAAAGACTTCAATTTCTGTGGAGGTTATAGGAGCATAACAATATTTCATAAAGTGATCAATACAATAATTACAAAAAACACACACAATGTTGGGGGCGGTCACTAGTACATAGAACTAGTATCGATAAACGAGTTTATCGAGATAGGAAATCCCTAGCTGTCAAGAAGTTTCGCCCCACGGAATCCGATGTCTGATTATTAATTATTACTTGTCTTGCCCATAATTTAATAAACTCTTTCAGTGATATCTTGTCATGGAGGATATACGACAAACGGCAAACCGTAAACATATATTATATTACCTATGTATATTGTAAATACTGGACTAGCTTCACATACACACACAGGGTGTTCAAAATGTTCTCTCTAATCATAAATTATACCCTGCCGGTCCACGAACATAAACTTGAGTTGCGTTATCAGTTGCATGTCACGTAGGTTAAGGAACTGTTAGGTAATGTGATGCACAATCTATTCACCGAGTCTAACAACTAAATTATAATAAAGAAATATGTCCATACAAGAGTCCATGATACAATTCATAATACACGCTTAATTAAAGAAAACAATAGACACAACACATAACAAAAAGGTGGCGTTCTGGAGTTTCAGAAAGTACAACAATTATCGTAAATAGTATTATCAATAATACTGTTAAAATCGTAAACAACTTGAAAGCTTATTTAGAGAATGAGTAGCATACATAATATGGAATAAAGTTAAAATACTATAAGAACGATTATATATTTGTAAAACATGTACCTACCTACTTATACTTACTTACGTAGTTACGCAGATCACTATTAGGTTAGTTATAGCTGTAGGAAAAAAAAAAATAGATACGTTGTCCTAAAACTTGTGGGGGTCGAATTAAACTCTGGGGTCATCGTTAAAAAAGCTCACTGGTAAACGAAAACATAAGTAGTAGCTATCTGTTGTTTGAATTTCATACAACAGTAGGTAGCTTTACGTGTAGGTAGGAGTGGTACCCGAAAAAACATTTTATTCTACCACTTTGTCGGCGTGATTCATATTATGTATATTTAATACAAAATTGCAAATTTCTAGTACCAACGGATAGACAGACAAATAGACGAACATGGCGAAATTAAAAGCGTTCCTAGTTTACTACGGAACCTTAAAGACCACAATAATGGCATGATCATTTCCTCATTACAATACTTTCGTTCCCTTCATTTCACCTAACGATTGTTATTTTGGCAAGTCCCTCCGGGATTACGTTACCCACTTCCCAAGAGGTTTCTTTACGAACCGTGCCAAGAAGCCGTAGGTAGATATGGCGCTTTGTACATAGGTACAAGGACTTGGAAAAATAGTGAAATCTGTCGATCTAACCGTAATTTATTCTCAACAATAAGTTCTATTACTAAAATTGGGACCGTATAGGTCACATCGTAAACAATATCATTATTGTCGTATTACTCGGATATCATTGTTGTATTCATCATCATCATCAGCCTATGATAGTCTACTGCTGGACGCAGGCCTCTCCTATTAACTACGCGTATAGACGCATTAGGAGGATTGTTGTATTACTCGGATTTAAATATTACATTTCATCGTGGGTTCGAATACCGCCTCCGGCGTTGGTGTACTTCGGTATTTTTTCTTTGGAAGGGACCTATACGACATCTAATATTTAAATTTATACGTAACATCGTAGTGCACTACTTAAAAAATACAACTCAAAAAAATTGTTTATAACAATTAGAGTTGTTCCACAAAATTACACGATACTCGGAATTGACAGATTTGACACTCTTCAGCGAATAAACATCCTTATTAGCATCAAAGAATTCAGTAGGCGAAGTAGGTGAATCAAATTATTGGTGCGACAGTAATAACAGCATGTCGAAGCGAGATAGAGATTGTTAATATTGTTAGTAAAAATCGGGAAGTCGGTAATTTTTCTCTGTCACTCTACTGGCGCCTTCGTTGGAGTGACAGAGACAAATCGCCAAAATTTACGAACTTCGGTATTCGCGGTAGCAGGCCAACCATTGTCAGTGAATTCACGATCTTCAGCAATGAGGAACTGGCTCAGAAAACGAAACAAAACTTGCGTTAATGATAAACATAACAAACGTATAATGTACAAACATAATGGTGCCCAATGTTTAACATGAATAAAACATTTACGAGCAAATTTTGCAAGAGATGACAATAAAGTACTAGTTAAAATTATGTAGGTATCTACTTGAACTAAACTAAAATATAGGTTACACAATTTATACTCTTTATTGCTAGGTTGTTCAATCACAGGCTAGATTGTAACTTCATTATTGAGATGTTGTATGAATGGAACAAACATCCTACAATCTTGTGGTAAAGAACAGGAGTGCGAGTTAATATTTAACTCTACCTATCACACTATTAAATATAATAATATGGTACCTATAGTAATTTAGTGGTACGGTATAACAAGCGGTCACCATAACCTAAGAGACCTTAATGCTACCAACGCGCGCGTCCCACTAGCTATTCTGCTAAACGTGGATGGCCGAGCCTTAAATCTCCAGGGAGGAATAGTAACTTAGACTTGCAGCCGTACTATGAGCTGCCGCGGCAGCTAGCACACTGGTCAACCCTGTCCCTGTACACTCCTGTTCATAAGAACTTCGTATCTGACAGTTGGTAGCTACTATTTAATCTCGGCAGGGAGATAATTCTACAGCGGGAATGCCCATAGGAGAAAAATTCTTTTCCCCTCACTAGCTCGTAAAGCGCTCGTTTATCGTTTAATACGAGCGGGTAAAAACGCTTTTTACACACTTGTGAATAAAGTAATTTGACATTGCTCTAATTCCTATAGCCCCCTACTGCCTAGTATAAGTGGATCTGTATGACCGTAGTAAACATGCGCAATCGGAGCTCACATGTTAAATTGGTCGTTCTCATGGGTGACTTTGTAAGCCATTGGCAATATTTAAATTCCAGAAGTAACTCTATTCTACGATACGTTTCGACATTGAGTTTTAAATGGTTTCTTTAAGTTAATTTACATTTGGATGAGATTTGCAATCATATTTCCTCGCGATAGTGAGGGGAAAAAAGTTGTATTACACTTGGCGGCAAAGTTTGTTCAACTCTCGTGCCTTGAGACCTTCGCAATGCTCAAGATTCCAGTTTTTGAACCACTCGCTACGCTCGTGGCTCAATTTTGGAATCTTTCGCTAGCTCAGGTCTCAATATTGGCACGACAGTTAAACAACAACTTTGCCCCCTTGTATAATAAATAACTATTGACATCTCACAGCGACCACTTACTTAGGCTTCTAATAAGTTTACTACCTACTTAGATTTTCAAGACGGACTAGCTTCATCAAAAAAATCAACGTAGGTAGGTACCTACTATTACTACTATACTACAAAAGTACGTTGAGGACGTTGTAACAGAGTTAAGCTATCATACATACATAACTTTCATTGCTTATGGTCATAATAATGCATAAAACGGCTATTTAACCTCTAGAGTTAAATGCTAAATAAACAAATTTCAATAGTAGGCATTTCCAATAAAGCAACATCGTAGTTAAGTTGAATGTGGTTATCCAATAAGATAATATACAACCGGGCGACAACTCGCACGCCGTAAGACATCGGTAAATTATTGAGATGCCATTGTAAACGTGGGACCCGAACATCAATAAAATACATATAAATTCACGCCACAGATATGCAAACTGCAATAATAATGCTCAATACGAAAATTTCCCATAAAAATGTTACTTTATCTCCTCTTACCTCTAGAAATTGTCATTTCGTTCGTTTGAATGTTGAACATCAGAGATGTTTGCGTTATCAAAGTTTTCACCCTCCGTTTAGATACGCCTCTCATCGGAGCCGTTTTCTAAATGGCTGTTTCAATACAATAACAAAAAGTTATCGCTTTATTATGAATGCTGTTCCTTTCGTACTGAACGGGTTATATTTACCTAGACATCTATTTGTTTGTTTTTAGATGTATTCTTACCTACCAAATGCTCATTATACTTGACTTTGAGATGGATAACTATCATTATAAATAAATACATTATTTATTTCCAAAAATATTATGTTATTAAATTAATGTCCAAATTTAAATGTATTAGTAGGTAGTATTTTAAAGCATCATAAATTCATAAGTCAACAACAGGGTCCATTTACAAGAGGCGTATTTATCCGTTTCCTGTTCTTGTTTAAAGGACCTTCTTTGTCCAAGATCTTCAGCCACGCATTAAGCCAGTGAACTCTCATTAAGAACCTAATTATATAAGTTACATATTATGCAGGGTTTTTTCGAATAACAAATACGAACTTATCGTTTTTCTTAGTATTATTTTTTTTAATCACACGTTCGGGTGTTTATTGATAACAGAAACTAGGTAATGTGAATATTGTGAATTGGGCAACTTCTTGTTTGATAAAATGTACTTAATAATAGCGGTAATTTAGTTTCTTTGATATTAACAACTTGCTTTGACCTCTGACTTTGGTTATCAGGAAATGTAACTAAATTCTAAAAGCGATCATACGAGTAACAATTGTAGTAATAACTAATAAGTTAGGAATCAATACTATTAGCAGGAGCGGAGAATCGATTGGAGTGGCGAAAAAGCATTGAGGACGGTCGGAAGTATTGCGATGGGTCCTGGTTCGCAATTCGCAACCTTAGCTGACAGAAGGGAAAAAAACCTTGGGGCATGTTACCATCAGATACCTACGAACTACCCTGTCAGTCTTGTGTCTCGCATAGGTCTATTTAGCCACCAAAAGCTATGTCTACAGGGCATTTACACATGAAATCGTCTGAAAAGACGCAAAGGCCAGCATTGCAGTAGTATTAGATGTAGAGTATATTCATTTTTTTATTTATTTTAGATAACTTTATTTAATCCATTTGATTTTCTCAAATCGTAATTTTTGTTCACGACAGTACCTACTTGTAATAATTTAATTGTAACAATTTTAAAATCTCAATAATTCCAATGACTCTATTAATTTCTTGTATTTCTTTTTGTAGGTGCCAAAATGTTAATAACAAAATATTTAAAAAAATCTCCGTTTGGCTCTAACCTTGCGTAATTTTTTGTAGATTCTACGAAAAATAATATAAAAATATGCAATATTGTTTTAGCCCTCTATCGGTCTTTGAAGTCAATTTATTTTCAAAACCTTTATATAAATTTAGGTATTTATTTTAAATGCATGAAAATGTTATTATTCGGAAAATAAGGTATTTGTTTGAAATAAAGCTAATATCGATAATTAATTGCACTAGATATTATTTTACCACGGTAACGTATTACCAAATTAATGTTGATTTCTAGAAACTGTGTTAGACTTAATAAATTGTGTCATAATTTTATGACAATTAGAGCACAAATTAATACTTAAAAGCAGTAAAAAATTATGAAATTTCATAGAGATATCACACTTACATAATTGTTGTCACAAAACAGACATCGATTTAACTGTTCTCTTAATAACTCACGCTAGCAAAGCAACCAATTTTTGACCATAAGGCATAAGCTTGTAAGCACGTAACTGCATTGTAGTTCTGGGCATATATTCAAGTAGCAAAATATATAAGGTACAGAAGGGCGACAAGTGTCGGTACATGAATACATGCTATCAAAGTAATATTAACTACCTTTTGAATTTTGCCTCAACTTACTCCTTTAGCCAGTGTGAATTAAGTTTTATAGACGCTATACAATCGCAGCTGCCAACCACGACAAGTACCTAGGCGACAAGTTCTTCGCGGCTTAAGTGCCAGTACAATTATGCAGTTGGCACTAAACTTACACAAGACCTACGTACTAAGTACCTAGTAGTTGCACAGTAAGAATCAAGTTAGACTAAAAGCTTTGAACTTGTGGTTAGCATGATTCAATCTCTTGGTTTCTGTACTTGAACTATTAAGATATTTGAATGGATCGAGATTATGTTGTGAATGTTAGGTACTTTGTTAGTTTCAAAATACTGTGCAAGCAGAACCATAAAATTCAGGTAATTTTCTATTCCTATTTCTATTAATATCCGTTCAAATTGGATCTATGTAAATATACCAAATAGGTACTTAGCTATAAAATTGACGTTTGTCGATATTTATTTCGGATTAAACCCTGATCCATGCGCCCTAATAGGGTAAATTGTGTTGTGCTCTGATCCCAGTCACGTACCTAGTGTTGTTCTTCAAACAGTAGTTTGTGCTAAATTTAGGCCTACGTGTTTTTTAAGGTTCCGTAATGAAAGGATAAAAACGGAACCATATTACTAAAACGTATAATGCGATGGACAAATTAAAAATAGAAGATAGAATCATCATCAATCATATCTAACTTTTACTATTTCCAAAACCTGTTTTTGTTGTAGGAAGTGTGAACAATAGACGATTATTAAATTAAAGAAAAACACCCTTTCTCACATCCATACTTACAGGCAGGCAAGATAGACGAACACGGTAAACTGCTTTCCGATTTTGGGACAGTTAATGACTAATAAGGACAATAATTATATTAAGTACGAATACTTATAAGATGAACTGAATGAACGATGGATTTCAGATATAAAACGGAACAATAGAGTATAGTGTCAACCTCAGCATTAAATCTTGGCAGTATATCTAAATATAGATCGTACTGGACAATGCGGCAGCACTAAGATAATCTGTGAAGTGACGCGCAGGTGATGCGCGTGCCCCACGCGCGGGACCCCTCGCGGGCATGTCCGGTGTCTGCTCACTTTACTATCATACTGTCACTACTGTTTAAGCTGCTTACACATGTCAGAAACATTCTACGTAGTTCACTAAGCTCCACTTACACAGTTACGGATTATTTACTAACACGAGGTTAGACGAAACTTGTCTCGAAAATTTATTGGTTTAACTAGTTAACCCCGTGTTGGTTGGCTAGCCCGAGATTTTGCAAGTGAAGCTAAGAGGTTTCTGCTGAGGTGCTGAGGATCTAATAATCTTATAATGTTACGTAATATTTATTTTTTTAAGCCGATAAGGTTTTTTTTGGAAGGATACTTTTATCTACCACGGAAATATCCAATCTGAACCCAAATTGATATTACCTATTTTTTCACATTAGTATTAGATTTATTTCCAATGCTTTTTATTTCGTAATTATTTTGAGTTTTTAAGTACCTAAATATATACCGCCCGACCGATGTGTAACAAGGTTTAGATAGAGCTATCCACGTGAATCCGCTCGCATTTGTCAGCCGACATCCGATTTGGTGACAGATGAGCTAATTCAATTAATTTGTGAGGATTATGTACCTACTCTAATAGTTACTAATAAAAACTACACAACAAAAAAAAATCATTTGTAAGTTTAACCATATTAATATCAAACACACAGTTCGACCTGATTTCATTAATTTTATTTTTGCTTTATACAGGCATACCTATTGACGTCATAAAGACGCTATTGAAGTTATTCGGGCTATTCGGCTACCTCATCTTACGCCGTGTAACTTACAGATTGACTTCAAATTGGTAATGCAAGTTCAGGCCTGGTACCTACCGCGAAAACCGAAGTTAGTAAATTTCGGGGATTTGTCTCTCTGTCACTCTAATGACATCTTCGTTGGTCCCCGAAACTTGTAGATTTCGTAGTTCGCGGTAGGGCAGACATGTGGCTTTGTGTCTTATGTCAAAGGAAACAAGATTTTCGTAAAAAAAAAGTATTGAACAATAATACCAGTATACGAAAATTGGATATTGATTTGATTTGTTTAGATGAGTACCTACGGTATCAGTAGGACCACTACTGCGAACTTCGAAATTCGTAATTTCGGGGACTAGTCTCTGTCACTCCAACGATGGAGTTATTCGAGTGACAGAGACAAAATTTACGGATTTAGAATAGGAATGAATCCCGATTACCGCAGGAATTAATCCACGAACGACAGCTGTGTGCGTACCATGAGGGCCAATACGCGAATGTGAGAGGGATGCGTCGTAGAAGGTAAGTGGGCGCTAATAGCGCAGCGACACAGGCAGCGACAGCTCTTGGTACGGCTACTGGTTACCCAAGTACTACTCTCGTCTGTTAATGACCGACAGAGGTGTAGCGGTAATCGCTTATTTCGAACGCAAGAAGACGCCAGTTCTCGAGTTTATGCTTTTCTCAAGTCATTTGAAAAAAGGACAGAGCATTTATCTGACAGATACCGTGAACTGGAGCTTGAACAATCTGCCTATCAATGATATCCTCGAGTGACACATAGGTAAGGCAGATTGATATTCATATGCAATGTAAGGTAACCAGAACCACAATTCGGGAGTAATAGCGCTGATAATAATTAACACTCTTTGTTAGAGAATTACCGATGATTCAGGACATGATTTCGAAGGAGTGAAAATAGCATGCTAATTAATCAAGTAATTTGTATTACCAAACATTTTGAAGTCACCACGTATAAAGTTTGTTCAGAAAGTGAAGTCACGTGAGATGTATGAGCTTGCGTTGCTGCTAGCCTTCACTTTCATGTTGTCACCGCCCCAACTCTTCCCGTGGGTGTCGTAAGGTTCTTCGCACACTATAACAACTCCACGCCAACGCGGCAGCAACTCTACTTACACTCACGATGAGTAGTCAACTAGTTTATCCACCCAATAGTCACTAGTGGACAATACGGTGTCAACGAATGGGCAATGAAAATGGTTTCTCGATACGATACACGTCAGTCGCAAACGCATAGTCGTTGCGTGGACAACGTGTGGTCGTTGCCTGACAAACGAGTCGGGGTTGACGTTTAGTGTACGATGCGTAGGCCACTCGTCGTACACTATTTTAATATATTTTTTGAAATTAAACCTTGAACATATGACACAGGGTTAAAATTTCAATGATTAGACTTGAGTCGAGTGGGTGTGGAGTTGATATAGTGTGCGAAAACCTGCAAGAGTCAACTAAGGGATTGAAGTGTCATTAATCATGTATTTATCGAAGATTGATGATGGGCAGCAGCGTCATCATAGTGGACACACTACTGCGATCGCCAACCCGCTTGCCCAGCGTGGCGATTACGGGCATTTATCTCCTAATGCATCCGTATGCATCGGTAATAGGAGAAGCCTTTGTCCGGCAGTGGACTAATATAGGCTGATGATGATCTTCACTTTCTGCACATACTCTACCGTCGTGATTACATATCTATTATCCAACCTTATTTTTAAATACTTAAGACAGTAATAATTACGAAATGCATTCTCCATTGAAATTGTGATTCCATGCAATATTTTATATTATTTAAATATTTGAAATTGTCATGTATTTTGTCAGAAGCTTTTGTTTACTATGCTGTCAATTAGGGTAATTATGTTCTTAATTACACACTAATAAATCTAATTATTTTCATGCGTATCAAGCATAATATACTCGTACCTACAGCTGCAGTTTAATTCTCGAAGCTATCGATAACTGACTAAATATCATTCACCACCGTTTAGATAAATGCGTGTAACTTTTTTTAGTTATTAAATTGTACAAATCATTAATTTAATGGTAAGAGTAACTTTAATTTAATTGTATTTGGCTTATGTCTTATTTTCAACTGAACTGAAATAATAAAGAGATCCTTAACAAAAGAACTTAGAAGACATTCCAACGAAACTTGTCATAATTATGTTCCTTGTTACAGCTCTATGTTGACCTTATTGGCAATTTTATCATCTAATACTTTAACTTCCTCCTATAAAATAAATTAAGTACATCAATGTTATTTAGTAGCTAGGCAACTAATTAGTTCTATTAGAAAAATACCACTTCCGCATCGTCTACTCAAGAAAAGGAATAAATATCAACAAGGAAAAATAAACGTTTAACGCGAAATGAGTAGAGTAACAGACCCTTACGTCTAACACTTTTCGACTTTAATACCATGGAACAGAGACGAAAAGCGGTATACAACATTTTTGGCTGACTCCTTAGTAAGGGCCAGGGTGGTTAGCCAAGTTGTCAATCGCTAACACTCAATCGTCAATCGTGACCGATAGGCAACCAACTGTCTTTGTCGCACTAATTAGAAAGAGTGACAGAGAGGGAAAACTACCATATGATACGCTACTTATCGTTCACTACCGCGAACCGCTGCGCTGTTTCACCATCCCCGAATAAAATATATGTTAAATAAATATTAGCTGTCTTTATAGGGTTCCGTAGCCAAGAATAGTGGGCTTATAGAATACTTTAAAATAAAACAATTTCGAACATATAATCGGCCAAGCCGTTTTTGAATAACTACGGAACCACTGAGCATGGCCCGACATGCTCTTGGTAGTTTTTTTTCTTTTATATTCCTAAGGAAAATAATAATGATGTTTTATCTGAAGGATATATTTATCCGGGATTGTAACACAGGCCGTAAGAAAGAACGTCCAATCGGACCATATACAAAAAAAAGAACGGAAGTGTTCCACAAAACCTTTGTCATACTTTTTACAATTCTGTTGTCAAATCAATAGTTGCCTATATTTTTATTTTACTCGATATTCAACAGATATAATCAAGTTTTACGGGTTCATATCCTTTTAAATCTTTTACGGATAACAGAAAGCTTATCGGAGTCGATCAATTAATAACACGGACAAGGTGGTCCGGCTCGAGCATCGTAAACAATCGAGCGACAGATCGGCGTTTCTAAATTAATGGCTTACGTTTGGTAATATACACTTGGGAGTATTTATTCTCCATGCTCAGTAAGAAGTCTGAGATGGGCGGGCGGCGTGCGAGCGATAGCGGGGTCACGTTCCGGAGATAAAGCCAGAGATAACAGTCGTCTTCACTGTGCTGTCTTTGCGTCGAGTCCCGAGAATCGTTATACTATGTGGAGCGGTCGATGTAGATATCTACCGGCCATTGTAATAGCTCTGATAATCGCTGTCTAACATGCGCTAAAATAATGATGGTTGTATGGTTAGTGTGTCAGTCTGCGCGACAGGCTTCGCTCCCGTGCCACATGCATCCCTAGACCCGATGCCAAGGGCCAGGCCTACTAGCGTGAAAATCGAAATTCGTAAATTTTGAGGATTTTTCTCTGTCACTCAAACGAAGGCGTCATTAGAGGGAGAGAGACAAATCCTCGAAATTTACGAATTTCGTTTTTCGCGGTAGGGCCGCTGTTCCACTATCCCCGAATTAAATATAATATGTGATCAATTGACAATTTTATCTGACTTTATTTATCCCGGGATGTGAAACAAACCGTAAGTATTGCACAGGCTTGATATTAATGGAACTGAGAGTAGTAATATAAGTATGTAACTACATCAACAGAAGTAGTTCCAATAAATATTTTTAAGCACCTATAATATTTTAAGCACTTCAATTACCTTACGTCGTGTTGAAAGTAATTGAACTTAGCTCTGGCTTACAAATGTGTGTGACGCCATGCAACTGCAGGCTTGCGTCAATGTTGGTACGGAGGTGGATGTAGATCATAAAATAGGTATGGGGCATTAAAATACCTGTGTCCTTACCATAAGCTGGCGGCGTGACTTTAACTGTATCGACTGCATAAACTCATTTTCCATCCCTCTCGCTTGTATTTATGCATAAGCGTGTATGAGCGGGGTGGACAGAAATATAATTACGTCTTAATATGAGCAAACAGAATTCACAGTATGCCTACTGATGGTTACTAATATGTTGGCGTATTTTTACCCGACTTACAGAAAGTGTAATGTTTAAAAAATATAAAGTAGTTACTTATTACGTAGGTGTGTGTGTTTTGGACCAATTTCTTAAATCGCGTTCTAATAGCTCAAACTTATTTGTAATGTTGTTATATCTTAGTAGCCTTAAACTGCAAACAACCAATAAACTGACTAACTTAGACATAATTACGCACAGATCCAAAATTTTGAATGCAGCTGCTACTTTTACATTTAACTTGTTTAATTAATTGCACTTGTTCAGAAGTAGCACTCGACAGTTAATTATAGTTATCTAAAAGACATTAAAAATGAAATTTGTTTTCGGATAGCACGATGATAGTTTAATCTATAATGATTGATCGCACTAACGGTGGAGGCTAGTAGCGTAGTAGCCGTGGCGTGCGTTTTAAAATATACAATTAAAACCGATTTGGTTGATTTATACGAAAAATTCAAGTACCCGAGCTTACCGGGACTGTTAACAAGATAATTTTTCAAAGAGAGAGGTATTGAATTATTTCGACCTCGAGGTCAATATGATTTATAGATGACAACACACAGACCCGGGAATTGAGAAAACGACCATATATCTCGTCGTATTGTTGTTTACTAGAAACGACACACTAAGCGTGGAAACTGATAACTTTAATGTAGGGGTAATGAAATTAATTAAGGCTATTATGGCTAAATTACATAGTAATCCATGTTTGAAATTTGATACAGTTAATTAATACTCTACAAGTGTACATTAAGTGAACTTAAAGATCAGGGTACTTCTACACTTTTCTGCACATAGGCCAAGATTTCATTGGTCGTTTGCATTGCGTTGGTCGATCCAAAAATAATGGATAAAATAAGAATCTTATAAGAAATGAATAGGTAGTTATTCTCACGTACGGACATGCAGGCTATAAGTGGAAAAACTGCGGAACGCTCTAACTACGCAACTCTCGACAACCCATTCGTAGAGCATTCGCGCCAGGGCCTCCTATTTACAAACAAACCAATTCAGCCCGTATCCCGACGTAATAAAGATTGATAGATCACACTACGCACTTATCTATTTTTATGTTGGCTGGTCTAGATAAAATGTGACATTGCCAAAAGTGCGGATTATCTGAGCAAATATTTAGGTAGTGCCATTAAGTGTAATGGTAATGCGTATTGGTCTGTTAGGAAGCTCTAATAAAGAATACCATTGAAGTTGTATCCACGTATTCAACCAACGAATTAGATTTTTTTTATTTAGTCAAAACATACTAAACAGAAATTAGGCCAGATGCGAGACAGACTTGCACTGTAAAGCTAGGTTCCGTACAGTCAAATTTAATTTTCAGTGTGAAGGCCGCAAAAATACGCGACACGCTCTTTTGTCGCTCTAAGCTCTTAGTTTGCGTCAGATATTTTTGGTCGGCCCCTAAGTAGTTTCGGAGCAAATAAGGCTGTAACGTATGAACGGAGAGACAGTACGAGTGGATACAAACTAAATTCCGTTCATCCTGTGTACAGAAGACACGAGATACGGAATCCTAAAAAAAATTGTACAAACAATACAAATTTCTATTAAAATATAACAATATCTGGATTGAATGGCTAGGCGTAAAGTGGCTTTAAATTTTTCAAAGTGTATGTTTATCCGCATGTTGTATCGCGCAAAAATAGCCAATATTGACGTCGGCGTTAAGTGCTAGACGACAGTCGAATAAACATTGCGGCCGACTCAAGGGCGCTCGCTGCGGGTTGTAGCCACGGCAACGTCTCTCGGACTCACGCGGACGGCGCACTCTTGCGCATCCACTTAAGGTGGATTTAGACCAAACGAGCATTCGCTCATTCTATCTCCCACTCTACGAAATTAACGAACGAATCACGTTTTGTGTAACGAATTTCGTAGTGGGGGATAAAATGAGCGAATGGTAATAAATGGTCTAAATCCACCTTTAGAGCAGTACCCGTACCATAAGCTGACGCGGCGTTATTAACGCGCGCTTACTTTCTATCCGGCTCGCTCGCACTCGAAAATCGGTGCGAGCGAGCGGGATATAAAGTAGGTAAAAGCGAGTTAACAACGCCGCGTCAGCTCATGGTAAAGTCACTGAAAGGTTGCTTTGACGTTAGAGGGAGAAAAGGTTTTTAGAGGTGGCTATATTAATTTAGGAAAATATAATTGCGTTTCCTCATCATAATTAAAGAAACAACAAGACTAATTAAGTATTTACATTCCATTTCATTACCGCCAGTCTTTGAAAAATTGTAGCTAACTGGGAAACCTTGGGATATTTTTACTATAGAAATATTAAAAGTATCTTTACAAAAAAATCTAATAATTGATTTGAGTTAGTAAATATGTACCTACTTAATATTGGGTTTAAGTTCAATGGATTAAAGAAGAAAAATGCGCACTGTGGGTTCTGCTGAAGTGTATGGACAATTGAGAATTTATTCAAGAACAGGGGCACCGATGTTCGCAACTTACTTTAAGTAAGTAGGTAATATTCATCAATCATCAACAACTGTACAAAAAAAAACGGCGCATCAAAAAAGGTAAGTAACTACTTTAACGGCCTACCACGGCTATGTGGAATCCACTCTACGATACGGTCTCATTGTTTGGGGGAATGGTACTAATGTAAGTCAAGTATTTTTAAGTCAAAGAAATTGTGTTCGTGCAATCTGGGGAATGGCCCCAGCAGAATCATGTAGGCCATTGTTTCTAACATTAAATTTGCTTACTTTGCCGTGTCTTTACATATACCTACGAAACTGCTAAATTTGTAAAGGAGCACATAGAACTATTTAGTACAGCGGGGGACATATTTCCAAGGGGAACCAGAGATAAAGGCAGATTAGTACTAGGTAAACAACATAAAATGGCCATGTTAAGGAAAAATTGTAGTGTGATGTGTATAAAAATTTATAATAAAATACCTCAGTATATAAAAGAGATGCCTTTTGAGAAATTTAAAAAGATTCTGTATGATTGGTTGTTAAACAAAATGTACTACTCAACAAATGATTTTTTGAATGATAAGAATAATGATAGTTTCTAGTAAATATTTTGTATTTTGTACATACTTCGTAATTGACATTAAAAAAAAAAACATGAATAGCATTATTTATAAAATGTTTTTATTAACTTTTGACATGATGTACCTACATATTAATAATTACAAATTATTATTTTAGGTAATGCCTGTAGTTATAAGTACATTATTTGCATGCTACAATGTAGTTAAATAGTTGATCAATTCAATGTAACTACCATCTTTAATGTACACTATTTTCTGCAAATAAATGAATTATGAATTAAGTAAGTATACAACACCTCCAATAGGGATTGGGGTACATGTCTGAAGTGATAATTCCAAGTGTAAGAAATCAATTTGTGGTCCGTCACGTACAATTATTTTACAATGGCTGAAAAACAAGCCTGTTATTTCTGCATATATATCATAAAAATGGTATGTATCCTTGCTATCAATATTTCCAATTTATAATATGCTGCATCGCCGCACCAACCTCGTTATGAAAAACTCGTCACCTATTCAAATGGCGTATTCCACGCGTAGGTGTCACGTTTCGCATTCATATTTTCAGGTCCAAATTAATGCTCGAGGTTCGAGGTGTAACTTGACAATAGCGAACGAACACCCATCACCCTAGTCCGATACCAATGGAAAATTCGACATATTTGCCCCTCTTTCGCTCCAACGCAGAAGAGCAACAGAGAGCTAAACACACACGTGGAAGAGAAAATACAGCCCTCAAATGCAAAATATAGGTATAAATACATATAAATATATGCGTTGGTTGCGATGGTTAATGACAAACTGTAGTTTACCAGGAATAAGTGCCAGTGACGACCGATGTTGGCGATGACATTGTAATAATTGTATTACGGTGTGAGGCATAATCCTTTCCCTACGGCTATTCACGAAAACGTCCAAATTCATATTACTATCACAATGAATGAATTTAATTTGAATAAGTATACCTAATATTTGCATGCTGTCTGTGTACAGCTGAATTAGGAGGCCAATGAATTGTACCTATCACCTGTAATCTGACCCTATTCAAGCGAATAAATGATTTGGATTTGATTTGATTTGAACTGCATTAAAGACTGCTCTAAAGTTAATTGGAACAGAAAGATGATTACGGACATATCGGACGTTTTCGTGGAAATCGAAAGAAAGACCTATATCTGTCTGTACATTTTAGTAGGTGCATGTTTCGTGATCATAGCTACCTAAATAATAATAAAATTAAGTCTACTAAAGTATGTTCAAATAGTAATATTTTTTAAAGTACAGCCGACATATTTTAAATTTAAGAAACATTTATATTTTATTCAAATACTAACTACATCATGCTGATATAAAAAAAACTAATTGAAATATTGTATACTTACATGTAAACGCCAACGCAAATGCCTTATTTTTCGTGTGGACTAACGCAGTAAAAACTTCGGATACTAGTAACTTAAAACGGAATATTTACCATATAAATTATGAGTTATTGAATTAAACAAATAATAGTACATTATTGCAGAGGCCGGGAAAGCGAATTTCGTGGATGAGTATTTTTTGTCGGACGAAGCGAAGCTGAGGCCGACAATTACATACGAATCCACGAAATTCTATTTCCGTCCGAGGCACATATAGGACTTTTCTCCAAACATGCAAGGAAATAAAACAAAATTTATTACAATCGATTAAGTAATTCTTCTTGCAAATTGAATAACAATTGAAAAGAAAAAATCTCTTATGATTCCCGCCTAAACTTTTTTTTAATGCATGGTCGTTCATAAAAAATAGTAACGATATCTATGGTTTCATTAAACCGTACCTACACGACCTGACACACCGAGGCGTTTGTAACTCATGATAGAACGAGACGGCCATAGATTTGATCGCCGTCTCTCGCTCTATCCAGACCAGGCGTTTGGTCGTGGCTTTAGAATTTGGCTGTATGCATTTTTTTCAAAGTCCAAAAGTAGTTTTTAAGAAGTAAAAAACAATACATTAATGGATTTTAGTACAATTTCGCGGCCGCAAAAACTGTACAATAATGAAAATCTTTTTTTTTAATTTGAGCTGGTACATAAGAAGGTACTTCGCGTTTCGTTTTTGCTACATTAATGCGAACATTTCCGAGCATATTGGAGAAAATAAATATGACGTTTTAAGTCATAGGTACTGATAATTTTTATGATAATTATCACTATGATATTGTAGATGACTAGTTGTAGATGACCATCTTAGCCGGAAAACTTATATACGGATTCGAAATGCTATAAACGGTCATAAGTACCTAATTTTTCAGGTGCATGATGCCTTTCGTCGTCGCAACTGACCAATACAAATAACCTATAATATCTTCACAATCATATATTTTATCCTAACAATGGCTTTCCCAAACAGGAACATGTGTGAACGACCGTCATTTATTATCTTAATCTTCCTTGTTCTCTCCTATTTTTCTGAGAAAATGAGTAGGTATACCTACTTCGTATATTTATTCCATGTCATGCAGATCGATAGTGACGAAAACAAGTTCAACAGCCGAGTCACCCCAACCGGAGACCACTTAGGAGACAAATTCATTTGAATCCACGTTGTTATTTGCTAAGCCACTGGAATGGAACTTCTAACCTTTGCAGACGAAGATTCATGGAGCATTCACATTACCCTAATGTAACAGTCAACAGGACTTTAGGTTATTGGGTCATTGTTTTCAATTATTTCCACAACTATTTATAATTCTACCAGACATACTTTGTTACAGATAATATAAATAGGTATGTGAAAAATCAATGCAATTCGATTGAACATTTGATTTGATTGAATTTGATTTCTTTGGTATATGACATCTAATATTTGCAATTCGATTATTAAACAACAAAGTTATGTGAAATATTTGACTGTAACTGCCAGGGATGTAACGGATGTGTTTTAACGGAAGCGGAAGCAGAAACAGAAGTTTTGAATTTAGTTTAACGGAAGCAGAAGCGGAACCGGAACCAGAAGCGGAACTCGAGTGAGAGCTAAGTAGACGAGATGTTAAGGGTAGGTAGAGATGACAAGCGGAGAAATGAGCGAATGACAGGTATAAGCCTGTTGGTTTTGGATGTACGCCGCTCATGTCTCAGTCTCACCGTCGCGCTAGGCTCCGACATCCACTATGACTTCTGTTTTAAAAATAACAGAACCAGAACAGAAGCGGATGTGTAAAACAAAACGGAAGTTCCGCAGAAACAGAAGCGGAAGCAGAACTCCGTTACATCCTGCATTGCATCTACAACTGCATTCTGCACGCGGCACTGCAGAACATGCACTCTAACCTAACGCCATGACCCATGACATTAAAGGGCTGCTCAGATATTTGTGAGCACCCTGGCCGCTCTGATTTATCAAATGGGATTTATAAAATGAAAAATGGTACTTAAACAGTTTGAAATATGTGCAAAAACTGTAAAAAGTATACATTTCCATGAAATAAAACTATGAAAACGGATAAACTCGCGTATATTAACTAAAGCCCCCTGAACCCTGTAAAGTGTTCGAAACGTCGGAATGAAGTTAAAATTAGTTAATATACGCGAGTTTATCCGTTTTCATAGTTTTATTTCATGTGTAATCCTCGCGGTAACCGAAGAAAATATTACTTACATTTCCAATTATTTTATATAATAAACCAGTTTTATTAAATAACAGGTTCGGCCTCGACGACAACGTCTGTGAACTAAAAAATCTTATTCCTGTGCCAGGGAGAAATATATTAACCCTACGTTTAGAAATACGATGTCGCCAAGCGTCACCAGCATAGGCGTACAATATTTTATTACATTCATGTCCCTGGCATATAATAAATAAAAAGAATAATAAATGAATATAAGGCTAGTAATGTGGGTACGAAGCGACGATATGTAAATTATACCAGTATAATACCTACCTATTAGTACATTGTGTAGTTAGGGCGGTAAGTAAGAATTTGCGAACGAGTGTGAAAGTAAAGCCCAAGCCGAAGGCGCGGGCTTTACTTCACACGAGTTCATAATTCTTGTACCGCCCGTGGCACACACAATGTTTTTCATCACACCTGTGATGCAAAAAAGTAAATAAAACAATATATTTTCACAAAACTACTTTAAAATGGTCTAAATCAGGGATGACTTAATTTCATCATTTCCATAAAAGAAATCTCGGCGCGGCGCGCGGCGTGCGCCGGACCGCGCTAGTGCGACGTAATCTTGTATGAAAATCCTTGACAGCCTACTAGGACGTAATGACGCACCTACGGCGCGCATCACCGCAGCGTATTGGCGCACTTACCGAACAGGTGTGATGAAAAGATAGATACATATTCTCGTAGATACTTATTAAATACACACAGACGGCCACGACCAAGTGTACAAATATTTGTGATATAAATAAATACCTACTCAAATAATGCCCTCGACGGGATCCGAACCCGGGAACTCCAGCTTCGTAGGCAGGGTCACTATCAACTAGGCTAAGGAGGCTGACAGTAATAGTAGAATAATAGTTCGATGAGATGATTTCGAAAGGAATAGTACCTACTTATAATTAGCATTAGCACTTAGTGGATCAGTACCGAGGCCGGGATGTGTTAATACTCCTAAATGATGAAAGCTTAACGAAGCCAATTAATTTCAAATGTGAATTCAGTAAACTAAAATCTCTAACATTTCAATCCGTATACAGTACGCAATGATGTATAGCCATATTAAGATACAAGGTGCCCATGAGGAAAGGGAAAAATTCTAACAATATATTCCTGAGACTAAAAGAAGCAAAAAATGTTAAATAAGTTTTGGTCAAATTTGCAAAAATTTTTTTTTGTTAGTTTTTTTTTTGACGTTTTGAATGCCTTAATCACAAAAAAGGACTTTACTAATGAAAGTATCGCAAAAAATGCACTTAAAAGTTTTTTTTTACTTTTGCTAGATAATTAAAGATTTTTTTTCATTTGATGTCTGTTAATTAAGTGAGATAAGACTGAGACAACATGGTGACAAAATCGTTTCCTAAAATGCGTTTATCATAGCGTAATGGTCTGAAATGGTTTTAAGAAAAAAACAAATTTTCTCTTCAAATAGACTGAATCCAGAAAACTTCATATGACATTTTTAACTTCAAATATGGTCAGAAATACGCTGTTGATTTTTTTCCCTTTCCTCATGGGCACGTAGTATATAATAAAATATGTCACTTTCATACCTAATTTAAATAAAATGAAGTACATACAATATTCCCCATTCATACAGCATCTGGAACGATTTATTTCATTTCAAACCTGATTTATCTATTATGTACGCAAGACAAAGGATGGACAAAAGTGATAACTTAGAGAGGACCGTTAGGAAAATGCAAGATGCGGTAAACCTCATATCGGTAGGTGCCTATTCTGCGGTCAGATTAAATAACAAAAGTTGCAAGCACAAAATGCAAAAAGCACAATACAAGACAGATCTGATTGACTGACTCTGGAGGCTTTTATCTGTCTCTGGTTCTTGCTTTCGAACATAGGTTTAACCACGATATTTCATTAGGTCTACATGAAAATAGGTAGATATACAGTGTTATATGAGCCACTGAAAACCTTGAACGGGGTGATTTAGTAGCCTATACTGAACAACTTTTACCATGGGGCCAATCACGCATACTAAAAAAAATGTATCTTTCTCATACATTTTGACCGATCGATATCGACATTTTGTATGAAAGTGCCAACATTTTTTTTGAGATATCTGGGTTAGCTCCATAGTAAAAGTTGTTCAGTATAACCTACCAAATCGCCCCGTTCAAGGGTTTCAGTGGCTGAATATCTGATACTTTAATACGCATGTAGATATATATGTACAGTCAGCCAAAACATAAACTAAAATGTTCTCCTAAATTACGCTGGCATGAGATAAGCTGCGTCAACTTCACTGAATATTTACTTTCCCACGTCCATGATGAGCTAATATTATGATTATGACATTAAAGAGATGATGCTTAATTAGATTAGAAACAGCTTATTACGATTGAGAGTTTTACTACAACTACAGCGTGTATTTTTACTAAGTTGGTACTACAAGGTAATTTTAATTTAGTCTTAACCTTTGATTTAAAGCATAAATTATTGTTACAAAATGTATCGTGTAGCAATGTATGTAACGCCTTCGCTAATCTGTTACACAGAAATATCTGAAAGTTAGTGAAAGCTATGACAAGCTGTAAACAAGCGGCGATGTGTGCTGAAAAAAAAGTTAAAATTTTTCATTAGAACTTATGAAAAATTATGAGATCATTATACTCCAGATGTTTGAGGTAATATCAAATATACTCCCGATGTTTGAGGTAATATCAAATATATACGCTGTATAAGGATTATTGAAGTAGGTACGATGTTTTTATATCAGAAAAATATAATTACATAGTATATTGAATATGTTTCTAACTTTCAACTAACCTTTCATATATTTACGCAACATAATACCTACTAGCTATGTTTCTCTCTTACATTTTATTAAAACTTTACTTATTACAAAACAATATTGTAATATGCAAATATGAAGTTAAGTGATATACGAACGAAGAAAGAAAGCAATCAGGACCACAAGATTTGGATGGCATTACCGAGACGCCTGAGAAAAGCATCACGTATTATATTACTTACATGATTTAGTAATCAATCAAGTGGAATCAATCATACAAAGCCATACGTGCCGCACTCGACGCAATCTTCATAAATGAGCATCCTCTACACTCTAAACAAAGGAGAAAATTAATCATATCTAAGAAACCGAGGTGTAATCACCGTAAGCCATTTGGTTAAAGAAAAATGTAAAAACAAATAGTACAATCATAACAATACAATCGTGATTTGATTGTCTTAACAATTTAACTCAAAGTCGTAGGCGCCTACATTTACAGTTATTTCCACGTCATTATACTCGTAAGAATATAATATCTGCAACTAGCTTCCAAAACCAATGAATGATTAGGATATCGAAATATAATACCAACCCACGTTATGTCAGATCATAAAAATATAAATCGAGTGTCATAATACCACTCTTTTTGTAGAATAAGAGATCTGGTAAGTATTGTTTTACTACCAAACCACAAAAGGTACGTATCTACATAGATACATGTGTAGATTATCAATAATTAATCCAAATTGTGCTGCTGACATTAGGTATCGTAACAGGTAGTACTCGTACAAGCTTTACGAATAACAAGAAAATTGACAGCGATATCTTATTTACAAACTAATAAATGTAGTTCTTACTAAATAAATAAATGTATTGCAGAGATCAGAAAGCTAAAATTCAAATTAACTCCATTTATTAAAAGGGCTTTGTAAACATTTGCGTACAGATTACATTTAAAATATTAATGAACGTGTATTGAAATACTCATCAGCCCAGTCAATTTCGGAAAAGAGGTATTCAATTAGTGGACCATTTACTAATTAGCAAATTCAATTACCAAAAAAAATTAGAGTTGTTTATTCTTCGATGGTACTTGTTCATTCATTGCCTATTCAAGTAACATTTGTAATAAGGATTTCGTGGATAAGAATCGAAGAACGTTTGCACCTAGAACACATTTTAATGTACCTATATTGTATTGAGACAAATTTATTATATAGGCTAATATTAGTATACATTAGGTTATTACCTACGAATAATACGGCCCGCGCTTAATATTAAATTGTTACTTATATCATGATTAAAAATTACCTATTATTAAAATTTTAAGTGATTTACGACGATTTATTTACAAGCAGATCCTCTATACCTAGCGTATTTATTTGCTCAAAGCTTTCATATTTCAAGCAGCAGTAGAAGCGAATTTTAAATTTTGCGAGTAATTTGACGTTTTTTCTAGATTTCAATAAAAACGGAATACTTGAAGGATGGCTTTCATTCTGCAATAGAAAAACAAATTAAAATCGTAGCTTTAATATAGGTACACGCATAGCTTTCTAGATTGAAAACGTTTCTTTAAATAAATGAAATGATTTCAGCAAAATTGTTTTACGTTTCAAAATGCATAGAGTTGCAGAAAACTGTCGTAATGAATCTCTAGATTTAAGTTAACACGTGTCAAACATCCAGGTGTAATTGCGCTGCTAGTTCGAATGCAACATTAACCGATTGGACGTATAATTAGAGTTCGGTTGAAGTATGTGGGTCGTGGGTTGCAAGTGGGACGCAGTTCCGAACGGTTGTAGAACGCCAGCAATTCGCGTGCCCCAAATGCGAGTTTCCGCATTACGCTGCCTGTGACACTGGTGCTCTTGCGCACTGCGCACTATGTCAAGTTCAGGCTAACTGGCTTGTACGTCCATTTTTTTCGCAAATCTTATCCTGATTTCCTATTTTGATCAAAACATTCAATCCATTACTACTACTACAAAAACAATGAATGTTCATAACCCAGTTGTTACACTACTACTATTTACAAGTCCAACAAAAATAAGCAGGCAGGTACCTACTGTAGATGTAGAGGTTGAAAACAATCCTGAAAATACTTTACCCTCGGGAGCAACTGACGTGTATTGGATATTTTATTTATTAGACAGACTTTTATTAATGTAAGTACATAACCGATTGGATTTCGGATTGGAGTCGAGTTCGTAAATATGCACATAATCGTGTACACTAGTTCACTAGATTAAGGTAAAGAAGTTTGTGTGAATATTGATGAGCTCGACTGTACATAATAAAATAACCAATATAATAGAAGATTGATGTACAACATGCTAAGGGAATGAAACATAGGTATAATAATGTCGATAGGTCTCAAAGTTTTATTTTGTTAAACGCCAAACCAAACCTCCAGTAATAACTTTAATATCCATAGTCCATGTGGCATAATGACGCAATTATTGCTATTAACGGTATTTTACACATTACTAACTCGTAGGTATTAAGCAATACATCAAAGTTTCGTCAACAAAAAAAATTAAATACTTATGTACGTATATTATATTTAGCCATCTGATAACGAAATATGTAGTTTAGGAAAACTTTGTCCAAATACATAATCACATACATAATAGACAAGGGAATTAGTGAACGAATTCCACGTCACTGCATAATTTGAAATGGTGACAGGGTTGATATGGTAATATTTCTTATCAGATTTCACCTAATTAGTGTTTTTTTGTATGGTGGGACATGAGCGTGTACTGCAAATAATTGTTCTGTACAAAACTAAAGTAGGTACAAAATAGTCTGTGAGAGCTTACCACGAGCTGAAAAGAAGTCCGATTAGACCCAACGTTTATGTAATATTATTTTCTATACAGATGGTGTACTTTTTAGGCTCTAGTGCGAGAAGTGGGTCATTTTACGTCAGGTCCAAAACTTCGGACGGCCATCTGTACTAAAAAACGTCGTACGAGACATGTGCAAAAACGAAATTCGTAACTCGTGTCGATTTAAAACACTCCCCTATCGGTCGTGTTTTAAAACATCGCCACTCTTTTCGAATTTCGTGTTTTTCGCACTTGTGTCGCATTGTACTATTATGTTACAACTATAGGATAATTATATGTACCTATTTACAATTTTATTTTACGATGGCCGTTTAGCAACATGCTAATTTATTTAAAAACAAATATCTGTATATACGGAAAAACTCCGTAATGGTTATCGTACTTATCGTACACATCACCTGATAGATATCAAGACACTTACTACGCGCGACTTTTAAGGCCGGCATTTAAAGCAGCAAAAAAATGAGTTAAATTTGGCGCGTCCCTACGTGCTCATATCCCGATATGGCTGCACCGGTTCCTCATTATGGTGGGATTGGCCAATTTAGACCCAGTACAAACTGTGGGAATTATTCCTTTACAAGCTATAAGTATTTCAGACAATAATAACATTCCTATGCATCTTGAAACCTGGCACTATTACTTCGATTATGTGAAAGCTACATCCTTATACATACATGACATAGCACTTATTTATTCAAGCAATTTACTTTTTAAACAAGCATCTGCAATGCAAATCTTGTGATGTCTTTATACTCTTTATTGAATAGCCTTTTAAATTGATTAAGAACCAACCGTTAAGATAATGTTGCACTATTTTTAGTAAATCCAACATCATTAATTTAAACTCGCCGCATTTTTCTTTATTTTATTTCATTGTTGTTTCGATGTATCGGAACGACGATGTTAATTTGATCGCGTATAGTTTAAGGCCTTTTATTTATATTGCAGTACCTAGGTAGCTACAGCTAGTTAATTATATTCGACCGGAAAACAGGTACAACACCTTTACTTTCCTGGTCCAATTGAAATTTACAAATTGTATAATAATCTAAATTAAAAAAAACCGGCCAAGAGCATGTCGGGCCATGCTCAGTGTAGGTTTCCGTAGTTATTCAAAAACGGCTGGGCAGATTATGATCGAAATAGTTTTATTTTAAAGTATTTTATAAGCCCACTATTCATGATTCTTTTCATATTTTTTAGACCTACAGATCAAAAGTTAGAGGGGGGGACACAATTTTTTTTTTGCTTCGGGAGCGATTATGTCCGAAATTATTGACTTGAGAAAAAAACTTTCTTGTAAAATCCTTATTCATTTTCAAAGACCTATTCAATGATACCCCACACTATAGAATTACAGCAAATTAAAAAAACAATCCTCACTTCGCCAGATGGGGAGAAACCCGAAGAAAATGTTTTTTTTTCTAGTTTTTATTGTATCACTTTGTTGGCATGATTAATATGTGTACCTGTACCAAATTGCAAGATTTCTAGTATTAACGGCCACCGAGCTATGCTGCGGACAGAGGGACAGACGGAAATGGCGAAACTATTAGGGTTCCGTTTTAAAAATTACGTTGCTTACGAAAGAAGACACTTCAATTATCTTATAATAATACTACGCAGTTCCAGCCAATTAACAAAAATTACATTTCGCGGAGCATACGGAAATAACATGTTACAGAATTTCAGGGTAACAGTAAACCCACAGGTTTATTGGCTCATAAATCTGAATAAAACATTCCGTAAACCACAACACAATTGCAAAGTTGTAATGCATTAGAATAATTTACAACAATCAAAGCAAAACATAAAACTTCGATTACTAGATCAAAGACCGTTCAGGCGTTCAACCTTCGCGGAAGATTTATTAAAAATAAACAGTCGGTTTGCACGGAACTGGGGTTTACGGGTTGATGGGATAATAAAATGTGTTCATTTTGACACCGATCTGGTGTTTATTATTTAGGACGAATGTGACCCGCCGACCGAAACCCGACACCGGCCCGCCTGACAACCGCCAACTCTCGTTTTGTTTGATCTACTGAGAGCTTTTTAAACTTTTTATGTCTTACTTTAGTGCGCTCTAGGCGCCTTTTATTGCTTAGTAAACATCTAAGGATTATTCAGGCGGTGCACGCGTTATCTTTTTGACACTTAGATCCATTTCAGTCATTTCCAAAATTAACGAGGTCCATAAGGGTCTTCCAAAATTAGAAAGAATAATTTTTTAACTTGCTTGACCGAGCTTGTTCGTGCGTTGGCTGGATAAATATTTTTTGCCTCGTTGATAAAGACTTTTCATAATATAAGTAGGTATGTATCTCTCGAATGGTCGTCTAACTTATACGTAATCCCATACAAACACAGTCATGCATTACAATCCCGATAATCCTTAATATCCTCATGTGATATCTTGATCGTATTTTTCGATCCACCCCGAGCTTGTTACTTCCAACAGTTCAAACCGAGTTCAGTTCTTACGTCATACATAATGGAAGCTCAAATCGAAAACCATACAGAATTTCAATTTGGGCACCTAATTCAAGTTTAATAATAATTGATTGAAATACCTGTTATTGGATGAGGATAATGGTAACACAAATAAATAAACGTCTTTGTTTTGTAAACGCATATCTAAGCCGTTAACGCGTATAATCGTTGAAATGTTGTTGATGTTTTGTTAAAAAGCACAGCCCGATCCATCGGGCCCGTGCTCCGACACTTTAGGAAAATAGACAGGCCTTTAACGTGCTTAGGCTTTGGATGGCTTTATGCAACATTGAGCCTGTTAACGAATGTAGTTAAATTAGAAAAAAAGCAGATTTTTTAATCAGACACTGACTTTATTATAGTAGGTCCTATATTAACATTTCTTGTATACAGCTGTAATAAAAATGATAGGCATCTAATAAAAATAAAAAAACCCTACGGTACCGAACAAATGAACATATTCGTCAAATAAATGAAATATTTAAAAAAAATCTTGTACTGTACATTACAAGCACAAGAAATAGCTATCATAGTTAAAGTGAATGGTTCGCTCTGACATTGTATTAACGAGCGTTAAGCGGTCGGATTTTTAAATAAACATTTTTAATGATCGGCCCGCGCCTGCGCCAGGTGCGCCCATACTGCGTCCGCGCACCCACTCTCGCTCTCTTGTTCCTAAAACAGTAACCTATTTATCTGATAAATATATGTGGACCAGTTGAAATAACTATAACGTTATTTAAATGGATCTTGCGCAATTCGCTACATATTGGTAATAGTTTTACCGCCCAAACGATACGAGCTCCATAGGAATAGGTACTTACGCTGATTCATCTGCACAAATTTAAATTATCTACTCGGTAACTAGCTCACATAATATTATGCAATTTTAATATACTTTTAGATTCGTTGCCAAATCATATAAACTTTAGTTAATAAACGTTTAAAAGATGTAAGTCATTTCTTAAAAATGTATTTAAGCAAGAAATTGCGTCCTTTATTAAATCAAATACTTAATTTTATAGGATACGCATTTATGATGATGAAAACCTAGACAAAATTATGAAACGAAAAACTTTGAAGCATCGCTTATTGCGATTAATTTTATTACTGTCATAGCTTCTAGTGACGTAATGTAATTGATTTACTTAGTTCCCAAGCTTTCGTTATTTAACTCTTTAAACGCTAAAAACCGCGAAAACGGTTAAATGCTGTTGTTCTTATACCACGCCAGAAATGCCTACAATTGTCATGGTGGACGCCTCCAAACCACTAGGGTAGTTTTTGTTTATGAATACCATAATATTCCAAGTTTTCGAAACGTGGGAACTTGATTATTATTTAAGTATTTTACAACCCTGCAATTTTTAAAGTCTATGATGGTGAAATAGCTTTTCCGTGCAACAATGCATTGACGTCGCCATGCGCAGCCTTAAAATGAATAAACTTGTGTGATTGATTTTGAACGAGAGTTTTTTTAACGAGCCGAGTTTCATTGCTTTATTGTAAATTTGTTGGATATTTTATTCACGCCCAAAGAAAGTTTAACACTCCTTAAGTAAAGAATCAAAAACAAAATCTCGAATCGTGGACGATAAGAAACCTAGGTTAGGTTACGCGCTACTGCGAAGACTAAACAATTTTTTTTTCTTTCGGAGGTAGGGCTTCAGTGCGTTTATTTCGTTCAGTTCCGAAAACAACGTACAGTCGCCATCAGATATATCGGAGCGGCTAGGGTGCTCACAAATATCTGACCAGTAACTCTACCATGAGTTGGAAAGTAAAGGACACGTTAGGTTTTACTCGATACGTAATGCATTCTATCACGCTCGCACTGACTTATTGAAGCGAGCGCGATGGCCTGCTTTACGTGTCGAGTAAAACCTAAGGTAACCTCGCTTTACTTGACGTCCAACTACCTACACTGTGTGGATGTGAGCTTTCAGCTAAGCATAATCAACCATCAGCTGAATATTTATGAAATTGACAGGACATTAAAGACGCATTGCACGGTTGTCAACAAACTAGGTAGTTTATTTATTTATTTTCATCACACCTGCTCGTAAATGCTGATTTTACAAGCAGGCATGCATGAACGTAATGAGCTATATTATGCCCATGGCCGTAATGACTTTTTTTTAAATTTTCATACAACATGACGGCGACAACTGCGCCGGGACTTCTGTTATAAAAATGATAAAAAGACATCCCCGTTTTTGAGAAATGATTTAGACCTTTTTAGAGTAGTTTGTGAAAATATATTGTTTTATTTACTTATTTTGCCTCACAGGTGTGATGAAACTGATGAAAAACATTGTGTGCGCCACGGGCGGTACAAGAATTATGAACTCGTGTGAAGTAAAGCCCGCGCCTTCGGCTTGGGCTTTACTTTCACACTCGTTCACAATTTCTTATTTACCGCCATTAATACACAATGTACTATTAAACTTTATTGCACAAATAAATAGCACAAAAGGCGAACTTAATGCCATAAGGCAGGGCATAAGGTATAAGGTAGGGGTAGTTCAACTAGGGTCAGAAGTTCGGAAGCCTTGTTACAATCAATGCTCGTGTGTTGTACTAATTTACAAATTTAGAAGTTTACAGGACTGACTGTGAGCGGAATGACATCTAGTTATCTGGGCGTTTTCCAAAACAAATCCGAAATCCTGATTATTCTACATCTATGTTACATTACAGTACAAAACCGGTGGACTAATTTCCTGACTTACTGTAGCAAATAACGCTGATTCTAATATCAAGCTATTATACGACCGTTCATTAATTGCTTACTTAAATATTAAATCCATGCAAAGTTTACTACCACGTTTATTACCTGGCTACTAATGCACTAAGCTCAATGATATCTAAGATAATTACATTTAACATATAAAATATATACTTAATCGACTCACATAAAATAGACTGGCTGAACAGGGTAAATTTACATAATCTTATTTCATTATTATTTTATTAGTATGTAACATTATCAGTAATTGTTTTCCACTTGTAAATTTAAATAGGTATTCCTATAAAAAAATTAACCTGTCATCTCAAGAGCTTAGTTCGATGAACCATCCGTTTAATATTAAGTTTCTGTGAGAATTTTCTTCAAAAATCTGATTAAGGCAAGACGAAACGTAATTTCGTGCAAAATATTCCTGAAATCTACTATAAAAGTAAGTAGGTACTGTAAACAACCCCCCCCCCCCTCTATTTTTAAATAACACGATTAAATGAATAATATTTTTTTTATTAGACAAATAATTTATACAGGTAAATATACCACTTAAAACTTAATTATAAATTGAAACTTAATTTTAAATTGAACTTGATGGTAATTTGGCCAATGATCGTCTAGTCTAGGGTAGGACGCCTATGTTGTGAACCGAATAGTAACAGAGATTCTTTAATGTGAAACAAGCTAAATCTTTGGACACAAAACAAACAGATATTTGGACATGTAATAATAAAGAGAAATGACTATTTAATTAAAGGAAAACGTGACATTGTTATTATTGATTTTGAGGGAATATTAAGATAGATAGTTTTGACATTATTCAGCACTGAAATTGAAGTTTATTGGTTAGTTGAACGATAAGTAAATACAATAATAAATTATATGATGTGAAGAATGAAACATTAAAAATAAAATTCCTCAGAGAGGAATATCCCCGACCATCTAAGTGACCTCTGTCAATTGACTGGAACTTCTAACAAATTTATTGCTTTTAACCCTAACACATCTGCTAGCTAAATTAACAGCTCCAGCAATTTTGGGTGGGGTAAAGAGGCAACGCTAAACCAACCAGTGTGGGGTCGCCCCCGTCAGTTGGGCTTCCTTACTACTACTAGCTAAACGTTTACGGTGCTTCGGAACCTAACTGCAATGCAAACAAAAGGAAAAGATGAAAAGAAGCACCAAGTATTCATACGCGTATCATATTGCAGTATAACCCCAAGCTAAGCCTAGCTACAGCTAATACTCAAATTCTCCAGGGTTAAAGAGTGAAAAGCAAGCACTTTTGTTAATAATAATGTTGATCGATACATTCGTTCTCTGAATGATCAACCAAGATGAGCGTTCCTTCTGCTCTATAGGACCCAATGCACTGCTTCGCCTCGCAATTGGACCTTAAACAGTCTGACCAAAACTCTTTGGACCAGTCTGTGGCTACTGAACTCAACTTGACGGAATCATTGTTACTTTTATATTATACTGAACACCTTTAATAGTAGACAGTGCATCGCTTGACGCCCCCCACACTAGAGAATTAGAGAACCTAGAAAACCAAAACAAATTAACTAACAACAGCCCAGAATTGAATTATGTTATTAGGCTTTGTTAGAGAATATAGATTTTACAGTTACTTTAGAATGAAAGTTGTAATTACCCATTCCCTGTGTATTGTGAATGATATATTATGCGGCTAGCAATTCCAAGGAATCAGGTTAGCTTACCATAATTTCCAGTGAAAATAAAATATAGTTACACAAATAATACTTGACAGAACATAATTTGGGCAGAGCTTCGCCCTCCAGAAATTCAATCGCTGAAAAGACAGGGTCTTTACCCTTTCGCGGTCAAAACGCAAGAACCTCGCAGTCAAATTCAAAAACCAAAAAGCCAAAAGCAAAAGACCTTTAACAGTAAAACTCAAAACGTAAGAACCCTTTCTATGGGAAGCCCCAGCCTTATATACCGAAATTTCATGACAAAATATGTCGAAAATGCTTTCATAAATTTTGAATATTTGAATTTGATAAATAAAAATGTGTGAAACCAGACATGTACAATAAAAAGCCCGTATTAAACTGAATACAACAATTTACAACAAAGGTAAATTGTCGATATTATTATCATAATTTTATTGAATAGTTTGAGAAATAATAAAATAATATAATAAATAAAATAAAAATGTGCATCGGATTTATCGCAAGGAAATGTCGTAAAAGGTGAGATACGGCTTTAACAACAAATGACGTTGCCATTTGTCATTAATGTCATATGTAATCAACAAACATTAATATTTCATAACAAAATATTACTGTTTGTTTTATATTACCAATTTCTATTGAGACGATAGAACAAACAATATTTATTTCAGGATTCTGAAAATACATAATGATAAAATGTATTTATTACACATCAAAGTATCGTCAGAATGCAATTGTTATAAATTATGGAAGAATAACAAATCTAACTACAAATGTAAGTGATTTTACTGTTCAAACATGAACATGGAACAGTCACAATTCGCCCCCGATTTAAGTTTTGCAATGAAGCGCCGTACAGTGATTCGTGAGAAACTTCAATCTAAACTCTCAAAATAATTAAATAAATATCGATAACTCGATATCTTGGAACAGCCACAATCGCCCCCGATTTAAGTTTTGTAACGAAACGCTGTACAGTGGTTCGTGAAAAACTTCAATCTAAATGCTCAAAATAATTAAATAAATATTGTTTCCAAAAATGACAATTATTGACACTCTTACCCCAGCCCTGTGTAATTTTTGCATCGCATGACATTATCGACCGCTAAGTCGATAACAACATCAAAACAAAGCAAAGCAAAAATTTAAAAAATGTGGTGAGTTAAGTGACCATTACTCTGAAATAACCAATCAGTTCAGAAAGAGAGCTATGAACTTGTAAGGTATCAGTTTCATGAATAAAAATTTAAGAGGCCAGAACGCCATTCCGTGAAGCATAAAGGTTGTGAGGCTTTACGTTCTCTGTAGAAACCAGTCTTATCCGTTCATTTGGCATCCTTAAGCGATATTCCTTCCACCACATACAGAGCCGCTGCCAACATTGCCCTGGCATAATGAAAGAACAAGAAAAGTCTTCTCTAGAACGACTATTCCTTTCGATTCTTCAGTTGCCCCCTTCAATAATGTCTCCATGGACCAATGACCAGTTCATAAACCTTCCGAAACCAATTAGTATCCCCTTTCATGGCGTATGTCTCATACTTGAATAAAACAATTCTGACCCTATATGGTTGAGTTTGTCCCTTTCGTTGTGTTACTTATATAAGGGAATAAACCATGACCGTAAAGTAACTAAAAAAATAAATAATGGTATTAATAATCACGTACTACTTACAAAAGTGTAAGTACAAAGGTTTCTAAGAAAATAAAGGTCAATTAAGAAGGTCATCTAGACAATCACGGCCCAAGACATTAAATATCGCATATTCATCAGGTATCAAAATCACATTATCCAAGACGAGGTGTGTGGTTTCAATTACCTTTTCATACCTTGTAGAGTATCACATTGTCAAAAAATTGTACCTTTAAAAGGTATAGTGAATTATCCTGCCACCAAAATTGCTTGACAATGACCTTGTGACCCCATATCGAACCCCTCCCCCCCACTATGCACAATAACAACGTGTCAATGACTGCTGACCACATTCCTGATTTGTGTTTTTGAACAAAATCCTTTTTCACAAAATAAACATACATGTCACCATGTATACATCACACACTCGAAATATCAAACATCCCAATGGCATTCATCTCTTAGTTAAGTCTTACACAAACCTCTTTACATGGTTGTCCATATGATTTCATTCAAGAACCCAAAATCAAATGGAATATGATCACAAAAATATAAATTTTTGATTTTAGCCCAATTATTAAGTTTACCCTGTAGTTAAGAAATAGTTTGCTTGAGCACATACTAAGTTACAATGAAATGATAATTATCTACACGTATCTACGCCAATAGCCGCTAGGTGCGTTACACGAAGAAGAGTTCTTTGTCGGGAACGTGACGGTTATGACATCCACCTTAGAAAAATATGGAAAATGCGAGAATTTTCTATAAATACGAACACCCAGTCATAAAATTAAGATTCACCAAAAACTGCATTCTTAACTTTCTCAAATGTACGCCAAAAACTGCATCACGTACGTCACATTTTCGTGGAATGCACCGCTAGGATTCTACGCGTCAAATTTACGCCAAATGCTGTTAGGATTGTGTATGAAAAATCAAAATGAAAAAATAATCAAAATGTATTAGTAAAAATAAGCACTTGAAAGCAGAACAGTTGGGTACAGACAATGACAGTTGTACAATTGCCTGCCTGCTTAGAGAATAATATTAAAGTACTACGCGCACAGCAAGTTTGTTCATTACTAAGATAAGCATTAGGTACGCTAATCAAAATAATTACGCAAAAATATTAATTTACGCTTCATGCTTACCCTGCGTCTTAGGACTTGTTCACACCTACGACTTGAAAGCGATTTCCGTACAAAAGTTGTACGCGGCGACTTCGCCCCCATACAAAACTCGCTCACAAATCGCATGTATGCACAGAGCCTTATGTGCATCTTTAGGCTTACTGCAATTTGTCTTTGACAAAATACTATGATATGCACATGCTAAATGGCAAGCTAGATGCATATGCTATGATTGAATTACTCCAGTAATTGTTTTATTTATTTATTTTATTGGCGTTCACCTGACGAAGAAAGTTAGGGAGAAAGTTTTCCAGAAGAAGAAAGTTAAGAGGGAAGTTCATCAATGTGTCATGAACCTAAATAAAAAGAGAAAAATAAAGATACATATACAAAATAAACAATAAGTGACCATGTGGTTCTGTCGGAACATCTGACCCGGCGTAGTATTTGGCAGGTTGCACCGGAACCATGGCGTGGTAGGGTTCGACAGGTTGCCCAGGAACCGCCGAAACACGACCTTCGCCCAGAAGTCTGCACACGCGGTGGTATCTTGCAGTGGCGTGGCACGCCCATGGCAAACGTGCTGAAGTGCACGCAGAGGCGCGACCGCAACTGCTGCTCCCTCAACGAGAAGCCAAGCTTCCGGTGGACATGTTGCACCATGTCTTCAACCACGGCGTAGTAATGCAGGCGCGGCCCGCAGAGTGCCCCATAAGATGTAGCGACTCGAACACCAGAACGGACCAGCTCAGCAATGCCTAGTCTTCTCAAGCGCCCTGCGCACCTTACTCCTCCTTCCATCAGTGTGAAACCCTCTTTGTCCACAAGGGTCTTTTCCATATTGGGAGCCTGTAATTAATTAAATATTAATTTGCTGATAGTGACAGTTTTATTAGAAACTACTTTAAACAATTTACGCTACAGATAAATGATCTGATCTAAAAAATAGAGAAAGCCGAAAATATTTGACGAAAGTACCAAATAATTGACAACTTGTTAAGAAGAAGAAGAAGACTTAGAATACTTCTAACTGCTGATAACACCGATTACATGTTACATGTTAGTATGTAATGATAATAAACTAGGACCTTACCTTAACTATTCCACGAAACCCGGGTCAACTCCAAGTCATTATTTCTATGCACTATTATTTCTTCTACACTAAATTTACTTCTATTTGCAACACTAGGACGTTTGTTTACTTTTAATTTAACAACACAAACAAGTAAAAACAATAACGCGTAGCTTTACTTCCATTGCTCCGCCGTCGTTTTAAAACTTATTGGAATTATCATAATTTTGTTATTATTGGGTTTCAAATTAGGCAAATTATTCCACAAGATCATTTCTATAAAACCGGCATTGAAAATGAAAAATCATAATTTTTCAAACTGACATTTACACAAAAGTTACGTTTGAACAGAGATTACGGATACTCTGTGGTTTAAGCAGACTATAAAAACCGCGGCCGCTTTCGCTTGATGAACATGACAGATGCCGAAATCGCGTGTTTGTCTCTGTCATGCGATCGGGAAACACGATTGCAAGAAAGGGACGGAGGCTAGCACAAGTTTAAATGAATATTATTATACGTGAAAATTACATAAATATTATTTATTTACAGTTTGAGATAATTGTGGATTGATTCGCTCCCAAAAAGCGTCAAATGTCAAACGATAGCGGTTAACTGTGGATGAAAATTATTCTCGTATGCTACCTAAAACTATTTTTTATTTCTATTATTTATTTCTTATGTCTGTTAAATTGCGAGCGTGTAAGGTGGTCTTTACAAAGACTGGCCGTTGACAAATCGATCTATGCCATAAATCTAAAAAAGTATTATTCTATCTATGACTACTGTGGTTCGCCCGAATGTTGCCAAGATATCCCAAAACCCGCATTTTCTCCGATTTTTACTGAATGAAATCTTAATCCCGTTTTTGAAAATGAATATCTGTATTTTTATATTTGAGTAATTTTGACACTTGAATTAACATACGCACCGAATAATTAGCGATTTGAATAACATGAAAAGTCGGGATTAGTGTGAAGAACAGTGAAAATAACCGTTATTAGTTAAAAATAAAAGTGACAGAACAATTACGAGAACGAGTTAAAATTATTGTGTCTTTTAGGCATAGTAAATAAATGGAACTTACTTTAAAATCTAATTTTACTTTTTCTTAAAAATCACGGGATTTTAAAACGTGACTCCCACTTTTCGTATCTCAACACCTGGCAACACAAATTCGTTTCGTTGTCTCGCGCGTTTTGTCAAGTTTCAAATAATTTTCTCGTTTAAGACTTGAATTGAAAATTATTTGGTTTCACGAATATCAATCGATGTAGAATAGAAGAAAACTGAAATCAGATTCTACTATGTAAAAACAGACATAAGAAACTATCCGTCCAAAGCAAAATGTGAACGTAAACGCAATGTTTTTTGAACAATAGTGGAATAAGTTTTCTATCAGTGGAAAGCAGTGAAAATATCGCGAGGCGCAACCAAATCAGTGCACGTGGAGGTCCAGGATCGATCACAGAGACTGACAATACTTTGTGTTGGAAGTTTCTTGCAATCTGGTAAGTTTTCCAAGCATAATTTCTTATGAAGCTGAAAAGTACATCTGCAAAACATTTTATAACACGAAACTTTACGAAAGGCAATCGAAGAGTGTTTAGTTCACATTAAATTTACCGAAAATATGTCCGCCGAGTAAATGTCTTCTACCTTTAACACTGAGGCATTAATTGAAATTAAACTCTTCTTTATAGCACAAAGTAACCTATAAATAAAATACAATATCTACTGCTTTAGTGTAGTTTCTAAGTCAAAATTTTGTAGTGAACTGTTTAGGCACAGGGTATTGAAGAGATTTAATGTTCTTGTTCTTTTTCAGTAAGCAAACAAACAAGCAATAAATGAAAATGTAACAATTTCGAGGAAAACCGGCATTTCGGAATTACATTCATTTCTGCAGCTGGTCACGATATATCTTCCAAATTTCACAAGTAAGTGTAAGCCATCTATTGTATGAACAAAATTCACATACTATATTATGCTTAGAGTAACTTTTCAAATTTCAAAAAAATTCATCGCTCTGAATTCTGAAGAGTCAATTTTTGCATTCTCTTATATTTTATGGATGTTTTTAAGTCTGAAATATTTTATTCGCGTTAATAATGGTTAGTCAAATGCAGCTAAAGTGGAATTTTATTGAAATTAAAACATTTAATTATTTTGGTATACTACACTGATTTTGATTATCTGAAAATTGTTATAAAATGAAACTTGTACATTTTTTGTAAAAGAAATCAATTTATTTGCATTTGGTATTGTATACCAAGCTATATTAAATGCATCATGCAACATTTTATAACCAGAATCCAAAAATATTCGCAATATTACGTTTTTTTCTCTTTGTTTGCCGGAACAATGGAAAGAAAGGATTAGTTCAATTTTATTTTAAGCTCAAGAAATCTACTGACTATAACTAAATATTACGAACTAGTTAAGCTTATCTATCTACATCAATCTATGTCCTTGAAGAATTTCTACAAAGCAGAAAAATTCTCAAAATCAGTTACTATGAATCGTAAGTGAGAATGCGCCCCCAGTAATGCGAAATTTTATGATACTTCTGTTAGAAAATAAACTGAACAGTTATTTTTAGGGAAACCTGACATGAATGATATATAGTAATGAAAATATTGTTTTTCAGTTGGACCCAGCAATGCGCTGCATGGAAGAAGGGTATTATTTGATTCTACTGGAATATGGACTATTATGGAAATTTCGAAACTTAGAGGACTGCACATAGTAATGTTACAGGTACGTAAATTTCATTAGCTATATCATATTGAATCTTGTATCAGAAAAATGCATGTAGCACTACTGGGTTATGTAACGAAAAATCATGCAACTGCAACATATGCAAATTTGTTGCATAGCTATAAGTGAATATTCGCGAAACTTGTACCGATTGTCACTGGTGTATAGGAATAAAATAATGATGTCACACGCGCATTGCTAAGCCATTGAACATTGCAATAATAGATACTCGCCCCCATGTCATTACACTGTTTGCCCAATTTGATGATTGTTTTCGGATAATTTTACGCCCCCCTTATCTTACTATATCTTATTTTATCTTATCTTATTTTTTTTTCATTTAAGTCGCTAAATGTAGCAAGTGTCAAGAAAGGTGATAGCAATAAGTTTAATAAGCCGCGATTGAATATTTTTATTAAAACCCATGTATTTTTTTTCAGGTACGAGTGATTCTACTAGCTGCAAAGCCGGAACTCCGTAAGAATATTTAAAAGTGAACGCGAGAAGGGATGAAGTTTATTCTAGAAGAGAAATGTCACACAAAAGCGAAATGAAATATATATTTGTTATTTTTATTTTGAGTCCAAAAATTTAACTTGTTCACACTCGATTTCACGATACCAAATGTGCAGTTATAACTGCATTCCAGAAATCCTGGGAACTATGGCACCAAATGTAAACAACCCCCTCCCCCTCTATTTTTAAATAACACGATTAAATGAATAATATTTTTTTTATTAGACAAATAATTTATACAGGTAAATATACCATTTAAAACTTAATTATAAATTGAAACTTAATTTTAAATTGAACTTGATGGTAATTTGGCCAATGATCGTCTAGTCTAGGGTAGGACGCCTATGTTGTGAACCGAATAGTAACAGAGATTCTTTAATGTGAAACAAGCTAAATCTTTGGACACAAAACAAACAGATATTTGGACATGTAATAATAAAGAGAAATGACTATTTAATTAAAGGAAAACGTGACATTGTTATTATTGATTTTGAGGGAATATTAAGATAGATAGTTTTGACATTATTCAGCACTGAAATTGAAGTTTATTGGTTAGTTGAACGATAAGTAAATACAATAATAAATTATATGATGTGAAGAATGAAACATTAAAAATAAAATTCCTCAGAGAGGAATATCCCCGACCATCTAAGTGACCTCTGTCAATTGACTGGAACTTCTAACAAATTTATTGCTTTTAACCCTAACACATCTGCTAGCTAAATTAACAGCTCCAGCAATTTTGGGTGGGGTAAAGAGGCAACGCTAAACCAACCAGTGTGGGGTCGCCCCCGTCAGTTGGGCTTCCTTACTACTACTAGCTAACGTTTACGGTGCTTCGGAACCTAACTGCAATGCAAACAAAAGGAAAAGATGAAAAGAAGCACCAAGTATTCATACGCGTATCATATTGCAGTATAACCCCAAGCTAAGCCTAGCTACAGCTAATACTCAAATTCTCCAGGGTTAAAGAGTGAAAAGCAAGCACTTTTGTTAATAATAATGTTGATCGATACATTCGTTCTCTGAATGATCAACCAAGATGAGCGTTCCTTCTGCTCTATAGGACCCAATGCACTGCTTCGCCTCGCAATTGGACCTTAAACAGTCTGACCAAAACTCTTTGGACCAGTCTGTGGCTACTGAACTCAACTTGACGGAATCATTGTTACTTTTATATTATACTGAACACCTTTAATAGTAGACAGTGCATCGCTTGACGCCCCCCACACTAGAGAATTAGAGAACCTAGAAAACCAAAACAAATTAACTAACAACAGCCCAGAATTGAATTATGTTATTAGGCTTTGTTAGAGAATATAGATTTTACAGTTACTTTAGAATGAAAGTTGTAATTACCCATTCCCTGTGTATTGTGAATGATATATTATGCGGCTAGCAATTCCAAGGAATCAGGTTAGCTTACCATAATTTCCAGTGAAAATAAAATATAGTTACACAAATAATACTTGACAGAACATAATTTGGGCAGAGCTTCGCCCTCCAGAAATTCAATCGCTGAAAAGACAGGGTCTTTACCCTTTCGCGGTCAAAACGCAAGAACCTCGCAGTCAAATTCAAAAACCAAAAAGCCAAAAGCAAAAGACCTTTAACAGTAAAACTCAAAACGTAAGAACCCTTTCTATGGGAAGCCCCAGCCTTATATACCGAAATTTCATGACAAAATATGTCGAAAATGCTTTCATAAATTTTGAATATTTGAATTTGATAAATAAAAATGTGTGAAACCAGACATGTACAATAAAAAGCCCGTATTAAACTGAATACAACAATTTACAACAAAGGTAAATTGTCGATATTATTATCATAATTTTATTGAATAGTTTGAGAAATAATAAAATAATATAATAAATAAAATAAAAATGTGCATCGGATTTATCGCAAGGAAATGTCGTAAAAGGTGAGATACGGCTTTAACAACAAATGACGTTGCCATTTGTCATTAATGTCATATGTAATCAACAAACATTAATATTTCATAACAAAATATTACTGTTTGTTTTATATTACCAATTTCTATTGAGACGATAGAACAAACAATATTTATTTCAGGATTCTGAAAATACATAATGATAAAATGTATTTATTACACATCAAAGTATCGTCAGAATGCAATTGTTATAAATTATGGAAGAATAACAAATCTAACTACAAATGTAAGTGATTTTACTGTTCAAACATGAACATGGAACAGTCACAGTACCGTAGCAAAGAGCTCATTTGATGTATTGGTTCAATGTCTCTAAGTAATTTCAAATATCACAATACTGTCGTCCATAGAATGAACTACAGTGTTGAACGATTGGTTGTAATAAAAAAAACGGTTAAGAGCATGTCGGGCCATGCTCAGCGTACCTATTAGGGTTCCGTAGTTTTTAACAACTTTCCAAAACTCCAACCGATGAAGTACAAAATATTTTTCATAGAAAGTATGGAAATTATGAGTTTTTTTTTAACTTATGGTTCAAAAGTCAGAGAGCCCCCTCTCTACGTAATTATAAGCAAGTCTAGCTCTCAAATGGAATATAATAAGCGATGACATTCTCCGACCGGTATCTTAGGTGACAACACAATCCTAGCACCTAATTTATTATGTCGTATAGTTTTGTCCTCAGACGCTAATATACTAGTCTAATTACTAGAGATCAGACACAATGACGTAATTGATCGCAATAGGCAGTATATATATGAGTCCAAAGTGACTCCAAGATTAATCGATTAAAAAAATATTTTTCATAAAATTGAGATTTCTTATATTTTTCATTAAGCATCAGCATGTCATAAAAATACGGATGTGTAAATAGCTATCACCAAGAATCTGAATTAAATTACAAAAAATTAATCGATGACGCTAATTTGGCAGATGTCTGTTATTCATGGATGCCCCATGGATATCAGAAATTCTCTGATATGTCCTAAAGATATTTATCCTGTCAAGATATTTACTCGTATATAATATATAACTAATGCTTCGCTATCTAGAGCTATATAAAGCGTCAACCCATGAGCCGAAGTGCATGGGAAAACAAAGATTGAAAAAATATAAATCACTTACATGAATAAAATGATAATTATTAACACGTAACTAACGCGAAAGAACCAAATTAGGAGAAAATTAGGTATATTCTCATATCCCCAAGCAGGGTGTTGCGCAATTATATACCTAACAGCCTCTGTAAGCAGGCTTTAAAAATACCTATGACATTTTTTTACCTTGTACCTAGGACATATAATATTCATATATTCGCTTGAAATATTGGTTACAGTCACGTCAAATAACATGTACTTATTTGACCTTTGACTTAAGAATTGTCCAATAAATACCTAAACAGTAAGCAGTAACATACCCACGCCCTCAAACCTATATGTACCTATTTGTGTAAAAATAAATCAATATTCAGCAGCAGCATCAACCCATACTTTTTAGTACCTATCCGAAATACACATTAGGCAATGGGAGCCGTGTCGGAAAACTTAAATAACATAACTTTAGTCTGTAAACAAAGAATATTAAGTAATTAGTCTAGCCAGAGTAGCCAGTGCCAGTTGATTTACACAGTTACATTCCCCAGCACCTTAGGTGATGCAAGCTGTTAACAATGTCTGGTAATTCGTATTGTTGTCGTCCTCAGGCGCTATGTAACAATATCCGCGGGCTAGAACTTGTTAGACGATTGTTTCAACCGCAATACATCAATCCCGTGTCATGTGGGTGCTCCAAACCCACGGATAAATCAAAAGCTTATATTCTGAACCTGTTCCGGAAACTTCAAAAACGTAGTTTTACCACGTAGGTACCTATACAAAAAAACGCACATCTTTAAAAAGTACCGCATTACGCCAGAAACCCCTTTTTAACCGACTTCATAAAAGAAGGAGATACTCAATTCCACAGTATTTTTGTATGCATGATTCTCGATATCTCCGAGAATCGTGAACCGATTTTCATTGTTTTTTAAACGAATTGGTATAACCCCGACATGGTGTCGTTGTTGGCACCAGGTCGGGGTCCGATGATGGGGTCTTAAAGTCCAGTTGAAGTCGGTTTTTTGGTGATTTTAAATGAAGCAACATCTCAGTTTTTTTTAAAGTCGCAATTTATAAAGTGCTAATCCAAGAACGCATCGGTTATCGAAATTCATACACGTATTCATTCGTACATGCTCATTTTCATATATTATGTTTATGCAATTGTATTAGGTAATAATACTACTAGTACCTAAATAGAGAACTCGAGTAAACAATTCTCGGAAGCAATCGATTTATCATTTTGTTTTAAAATCATCTTTGGTTTTTGTACAATTACAAAACAGACTCCGCTCTCTTATCTAACGAATATTATTATCTAAGTTATACGCAATACAATAATCTATACTTGTAAATATACTCAAGTAGACATTTAAACATAGCGTGATGCTACTTATTTATGTTTAGATTGTGCTATTTATAAACATAGTTTTATAATATAAACAATAACAAAATATATTTGAGACAAGTTTTTTCTGAGTACGCCGAATACGAAATTTAAAGATAAGTAACTACCAACTTCAACATACACTATAAAATAAAAGTTTTCAACTACATCTATTGAACATACTGCGAAAACACAAATCAAATTATTTATTAACTAAATATTTTGATTTGTACTTTTTTTAATTTTTCTCCAGTAGTCACACTACTTAATACTATATAAATCATAAATATTAGATGTCATTATACCAAAGAAAAACGACCAAGATCACCTATGTCCGAGGTGGGGATCGAACCCACGTACTCAGCTTTCGCGGCTGATGCCTGTACCCCTCGGCCACTCGGTCTTAGCAACCACCGGTCAAATTTCTCGGGTATATGCAATCCCTTACAAGGCTAGGCGCCTTTGACCATTCTCTAAGGGCAAGCACTAACTACATGCCTGCACCTCCTATTAGAATACTTTACAGTTTTCTGGAATAGCTAGAGAGAGATGGTGCTGCCATCTATTGAACATATTGCGAAAACACAAATCAAATTATTTATTAACTAAATATTTTGATTTGTACTTTTTTTAATTTTTCTCCAGTAGTCACACTACTTAATACTATATAAATTATAAATATTAGATGTCATATACCAAAGAAAAACGACCAAAATCACCTATGTCCGAGGTGGGGGTCGAACCCACGTACTCAGCTTTCCCTTAGTGTAGTTAGTGCTTGCTCTTAGAGAATGGTCAAAGGCGCCTAGCCTTGTAAGGGATTGCATATACCCGAGAAATTTGACCGGTGGTTGCTAAGACCGAGTGGCCGAGGGGTACAGGCATCAGCCGCGAAAGCTGAGTATGTGGGTTCGATCCCCACCTCGGACATAGGTGATCTTGGTCGTTTTTCTTTGGTATATGACATCTAATATTTATAATTTATATAGTATTAAGTAGTGTGACTACTGGAGAAAAATTAAAAAAAGTACAAATCAAAATATTTAGTTAATAAATAATTTGATTTGTGTTTTCGCAATATGTTCAATAGATGGCAGCACCATCTCTCTCTAGCTATTCCAGAAAACTGTAAAGTATTCTAATAGGAGGTGCAGGCATGTAGTTAGTGCTTGCCCTTAGAGAATGGTCAAAGGCGCCTAGCCTTGTAAGGGATTGCATATACCCGAGAAATTTGACCGGTGGTTGCTAAGACCGAGTGGCCGAGGGGTACAGGCATCAGCCGCGAAAGCTGAGTACGTGGGTTCGATCCCCACCTCGGACATAGGTGATCTTGGTCGTTTTTCTTTGGTATATGACATCTAATATTTATAATTTATATAGTATTAAGTAGTGTGACTACTGGAGAAAAATTAAAAAAAGTACAAATCAAAATATTTAGTTAATAAATAATTTGATTTGTGTTTTCGCAATATGTTCAATAGATGGCAGCACCATCTCTCTCTAGCTATTCCAGAAAACTGTAAAGTATTCTAATAGGAGGTGCAGGCATGTAGTTAGTGCTTGCCCTTAGAGAATGGTCAAAGGCGCCTAGCCTTGTAAGGGATTGCATATACCCGAGAAATTTGACCGGTGGTTGCTAAGACCGAGTGGCCGAGGGATACAGGCATCAGCCGCGAAAGCTGAGTACGTGGGTTCGATCCCCACCTCGGACATAAGTGATCTTGGTCGTTTTTCTTTGGTATATGACATCTAATACCTATTTATAAATTTTCAACTACAGTTATTGTAAATTAAATTGTCTGAATTTAAATCGATTCCGCGTCGATTGATTTGGAGAGCACCTTAGTCCCTAAATATTTCTTTAAACAAAAAGTTCACGTTCTCTGACGTAAACTGCTATTTTCTTGATTACAAATGTGAAATAATACCTAGGTACCTTTTGACTAATATGCTGTAGGCTTATGATGGTACCGTTTAATCGTTTGTCGTTGTTGCCGTCAGGTTCTAACAAGTACCTACCTATGTATGTAAGTGCGAAAGTGATGCGTAGCACGATAAATAGATAAAATGGGACCATCATAAGCCACCTGACCCAGATATCTTGGTATAGGCAGAGGCACTGATTTAAAGCAAAAAACTGTTTCGTAGGTTAGAAAGTTGTTTACGAAATAAGACAACTAAGGATAAATAAGCTGTAGCGACTCGGTAATTTAAGTAAATAAGTAGGTACCTAAGTAAATTGGCCAAGAGCATTTCAGGCCGGTTCATCCAGGTTCGGTGGTGACACGTAATGCATTCCAGCCACTGTGTTTGTGTGTAACCATCGCGGTAACCGAAAAAAATATTATCCAGTAAAGCTGTCATGTCCATGTCAGTAGACCGTTGCAATTGTGATTCAAATTGAGTTGTTGTGCAAGTTGTGCAACTAACTGTCGTGTTGAACCATTAATCTGTAAATTACTTTCACGCATTGTTTTCGCTACCTACGAGGGTTTGATAATAAATTTGAATAATGCTTTAGCACCGGCACCGGTTCAGTTTTACTACTAGAACCATGTGAAAATTATAAGTAGTAGGTAAAGAGTTCTTGCAATCACACCTGCAACTTCAACTCAAATTTAAGTTTACACCTGTAAGTTTTCAAACATAGATATAATATAATATGCAAGAAGCAGAGGCAGATATTTGGTCTTTTTCACAAGAAGAATATCAAAAACTTTTTTGGAAGTAGGGATGTGTTTCCTACTCATAACAACGAGCTCTTTCAATGTAGGAGAACTAAAAAATTTGAAAAAAACGACCTAAAGTTTTCTATAGTTTTACGTACTTTAACGCGATGTTAAATGGTTAAGAGTGTCAAAATGAATGGACTTAACCAGTTAACCCCGTGTTAGTCCGTTAACACTAGATCGTACAAGCAGACGTGAAATCTCTAAAACTAAAACTAGGTAGGTACTGCAAATGATAAAATCATTAGAACTGGAATTAATTATAAAATGTCAGAACTAAGTTCAACAATTTGTTCTGCCTTTCCTACAATGCCGAGATAAGCCATACAAATATCAAGGATTTATATTCTTAAACCGCTGAATGTTGGAAACAAAACAAAAATATTTTTAGCATTCTCGAATTTTCTCACGAACATAGTTTGGTGCTAACTTTTATTTCCATTTTCTAAAATGCGGGTTTCACTCACGTACAGAAAGCGGACGCCTTTTATTGAAAAATGTGTCTGAAATAAATCTATCAGCGGTTACCAACCTTTTCATAAGCAAAGAAAAACTAAAATGTACACTGTAGGTACTCTGTAGCTACCTAAATATACAGGTTGACTTTTTATAGACTGACCACATTTTAGAGGGTTAATTCTGAGGTCATATTTATGAACTTTTCTATTAACCGATATGCGAAGCTCGAAAAACACATTTACAGACTTAACCCCTACGAACAAATAAAACATGGAAGCCGTACGCCATACTAAATTGCCTTTCAAAAACGGTCCTGAATTTTAGTTGACACGTGTCACCCCTTTTCAATGCATCACGGTAATGAATTTCAATATCTATCAACCTATAAAAACATAAACCGCCATTTAAAAATAGATGTGGTTGGCCCATCAAACTTTTGATTGGTGATATTCATTTGTCAAAGATGTCACGCAGAAATATGCGCGGTGTTAGGAAAAGCGCTATGTCCTGCCTACCTTGGCACAAATGAACAATTGTTTTTGGGGGCATTTTTGAGCTGGCGTTAGACGTGCATGTTATTATATGGATGGTCGCAGCTTAACCCTCTAAAATTTGACCAGTGACTAAAAATCACCCTTCATATTGTTTGTGATAGAAAACAACATAATATTTCGTGTTTTAACAAAGGTATTTATTACTGGTAATTGTATCCTCTAACAAAAATGCGTGCATTTTTACTACAGTGAAACCTATAGTAATATTTATAATACAAAGTGTTGATTTGATCTCAAATACTCGTATTTATATTTTAGATTTCAAAATATTACTCAGGGAACGTGCCCTTAATCAATTTAATGTCGTTCAAAGAACAATATACCTATTCAATAAAATAAATTTACGGAAGACCTTGGTTTTGATTGAAAACGTTAAATAAAGAGACAATGAGTTTCCTTTACCTTCACAATATTGCTGCTGCTTCAAAATGAGCAAAATATCTGATCGATTTGGAAATACACCCCAACTAGCAAAATTTCGTCATATAATCGTCGCGGAAACGTAACATATTCAGGCTTTTAGCTTATGAAATTGGTCATAAAAACGTAATAATCACGTTTATATAACGCGATTTGGGCCCATATTACTCAGCTTTTTAGCCATATAAAAGCCATTTAACTGAAACTGCCACCACTTATTAGTCATATAATAATCATCGCCGTGACCACTTTATAGCTAACTAGCTGTATAATAGCGACTTATATAGCTTTTATATGATTTTTAATCATATAAGAGCCATATAACCGTTGCGTTAGTTATTTATTGATCATATAATTGCTACTTATATGCCAAATTTGTGGAATAAAAGTGTCCAGCGAAACTAAACAGAAGACGGATTGACAACTTGATCGTGCATATAATTTTGTTAGTGCTAGCTGGTGTACACAAAATTAAATCACTTAATGCCGTTGAGTATGTTTTGACAGAGCTATCTAAGTAATATATGACCATGTTATAATTGGCATTATAAATTCGACCTAATGGTGAAAATGTATTGCGAATACCACTTTACTGATAAAGTATACTATATTTAGTAGTAAAAAATGAACGCGCCACTTTAATTATTAGTTATTACAATATAAATTAAATAAATATTTTTTAATTATTACGAAGGAAACTACTATATGACATGTATACGATTAACATATCATATAACTGCTTCGTATTAGTTCTTATATAGCAAGGTTTGTGGTTTAAGCGCCATGACACCTACAGGTAGATACGTTAATCATATAAAAGTAACAGCTGAAACCAAAAAGTTCTATAATAGCAATTATTTTTCCATTTACTCGAGCATAGGTCATATAAGATGTAATTATTCGACAAATAGTCAAGTAAGCGTCATGTAAAAGCAGGTTACTCAGCATTAATCTTATATGACTCTTTAGTCATAAAAGATGTCGAGATGCTGAATAAAACACTTTTATAAAACAAGATATATAATTAGCTGTTATATGACTTCATTCACAATAGTCATATAATAGCAACTGCGTTACGTTTACTCGACTTTTTCTCACAAGTCATAAGTCAGCCATATAAGTTTTTGCTACTCGGCAAAAAAGTCATATAAGCGTTTTATAAATGTGTCTTTTTCAGCAACTTCTTATATGACTCTTAAGTCATATAAGAAAGTCGTATAAACGTGTATATGACATCTTATACGACTATTATGCTATTGCTGTATAAGTTGGCTTTATACGACAGGTACTGTGTAATTTGCGTTTATATGACTTTTATACGACATATTGCTGTATAAGCTGGCTTTATACGATAGGTACTGTGTAATTCGCGTTTATATGACTTTTATACGACTTATTAGCTGAGTAAGCTCGATGTTATATGACTGTTTTGCTAGTTGGGACTTCAATAACTTAGTTGGTTCTTACGACACCCGCTTGAAGAGTTAGGGTGGTGACAAATGTATTCTTACCACACCACACGGCCAGCTAAATACATTAGGCCTAATACCGCGAAAATCGAAATTCGTAAATTTCGAGGATTTTTCTCTGTCACTCCAACGAAGTCGGCATTAGAGTGAGAGAAACATACTCGAAATTTGCGAATCTCGCAGTTCGCGGTAGGGCCGCAGTGCTAACTTCAAGTTGATGAGTAAGAGACACGGATATTTACTAATAGACGTAGGTACCTACTACCTAATTAATCGTTAGTAGACCAATATTAAACCAGCGGGAGCCCCTTAGCACACGAAGCGAAATAGTTTGGAGAGCACAACAAAATGTTGAGAACCTCTGAACATCGAACTACATGAAAGTGAATTTCTCAGCGAACTTTGATTAATGACACGTTTACAAATACACAGAAGTACCTACGCCTAAATACGACAAAATTAGATGTCGTCAACAAGTCGACTGAATACATACCGCCACTTTGACTACCCACGATTTCCGGTAAGTAGCCTGCCCGTTATAAACAAATAACTACAGACAAGATAATAACAAGGCTCTTTCCGCCAACATCCACAAAATAATAGAAAGAAAACGCATCAATTAGTAATAGAAGAAGATAGAAGAAATAAGGTGGAGGTACTAGTACCGACGCTGTAGGTACCAATACTCGTCATCATAGCTTGAGTTGCCATCGATAAGATAAAATCAACTATTAGAGCATTTAAACGATCATAAATGTATGTGCTTTTAATGCTTCATATCCCAACTTTGAAATGATTAGCTTATATCTAAATTATTAGGTACTATTATAAGCATAATTTTATGACAGACTGGCATTTATTAGGACTGAGTGTTTATTTATCAAAGTTCAAAAATGTGACATTCAAACTTGTACTGAGGTGCCATCTATTGGGACTGCCAGTAAAAGCACCTGACACTTACTCGTACAGTGGAGTTGACAAAGGAAATTTGTAATTTTGAGAAATTTTCTATATTATCACCCTATAAAATAAATACTATTTAACAAAACTTACAAACTCCTCTCCCAAAACACATAGCAAAATATCGTGATTCAAATAAATATTCTCTGTTCACATGTTAGGCACTTCCACCCTATAGAATCGAGCACAACAATGAAACCGCAACCTCATGCCCATGCCAAAAAATATCTGGCTCATTTTTTAACAGGCTACAACAACTAGGTGAGGTAATCAGAAATCAACCAGACCTTCAGCCTTGTATGACTGGAGATATAACAGTTAAATCTGAAGTTAAAGCTTAGAATAACATATTTTTAGTTCACCTATTGTGGAGTACGCGAAATTAGCAGTCTATACATATCATGTACCAATCATCATCATCAGTAGAATCCCAAAAAAAATTTAAACAAATATGGCTGACGTTCCATAGCATTTCACGTCTTTGACACATATCGTGAAACGCGTTCGCAAATATATTTTTACGTTAATACCTACGTCAATAAATATCAATATTTTTTAACGTAATTTAAACTCAAGGGTTAAGGTTTTAATTTCACAATAAAACCAAGATTGTATTTTAAAAGTGCGTGATCATGGAATAATGCAAGTTTTTAGATTTGTTTAAATTTTTTTGGATTCTACTTACGAACGGTATACATTCGTTTACGGTTCCCATCGTCCGGAGACACGGATCGATCACATTTCACTGACCACAATGCCATGTCTCGTTAACTAACAGTGCCCGTTAGATGAATGCCCAATGCCCACTGATTGTGCAATAATCTCAATCTAAGAAGACGTATATTGTTACAACACAGACCACTTGCCCAGCAGGCTGAGCACTAAAAACGCTTAACGCACTATTCATGCTTCCATATTCATAAACAATAAATACGTATCTAACGTATGAGAAAAAGATAGGAGTATTGTTTCCCCCATTTTCAAGTGGGTACAGGGTACAGACATAGTGCAAAATTCATTTCCTTGGGTTTTTTTTCGGATACGCCCGAATTCATAATGCTGTGACGGTGAACTTCAGTATCCACTGCACTGAAACGAATTGAGACAGAATGATAAAATTGGCACTTTCCGTGAAAATACGAAGGAAACAGATTTTGTACTGCATCTGTATCTTGTTATGAGTATGAATGAACTTATAAATAAGAGCCGTGACATTAACTAATTAAATTAGGTGGCAGTGAAAGACGCAGATACCTTCCTTAGATTCAAAGGCTAATTTACTTTTCTTGTAGTTCATACACGAACTGTTAGTTGCTTCACTGGTACCTGATAAGTGATATGTTAAAACTGTGGGCCTTGTAGGGTCTTTTGTGTGAGTGGGGTACCAGAGTTGATTGGAGAAAGTCTATGTTACACACAACAATATTTGATCGTAAATCCGCATTATCGTGTGGCTTAATGTTACTTTATAACGATATTTACGGTTTACGATCGGTAGCCTTTACATTGTGGACCACCTCCTTGCGTTCGATAGGACACAGTTAATGGCAATGGCTAAGCTAAGTAACTGTTTAGGCCTAGCGGATAAGGCCAAGGTTATTTCAATTACGACTGAAATTTTATCGAAGATTTGAATTGGACAAATATCTAATTAGGTACGGAATAAAGCCGCATAAATTAGAGAATATGTTAATAAAAAGTTTTAAATATATCTACACAACTTTTATCATTTAACATTTTGGCGCCTGATATACTGGCTGGCACTGCAGGTCTCAGAAGACCGATATGTAAGTCACTTTCTACAGAGCAATATACTACACTTATGTGCTTAAAATTGAAATTCAGTTATGGTGGATTGGCGTGGTTTTTTATTTACGTGGCGGCGAAAAGGTTAAACTGTTAAAGTGGCCCTTTGAGAGAGGTAATGGAACTAAAATAATCTAGGCTATTGTATAAAAAGGATATAATAACTATGAGCTCCTAGACTATGCATACACATAATGTATATCCTCTCACATGGTTACATTTTTGCGATATAATCTATTGACTATTAATAATATCAATGAGATTTCGGCAGAGCCTTGTAGCGTCGTTGGTAGATAGTGACTCTGCCTGTGAAGCAGGAGGTTCCAGTTTCGAATTCTGGTGAAGGCATTATTTGTGTATTTATTATTATAAATATTTGTTCCTTTGTCCTATTTGTCTACGTATTTAAATATCTATTGTATGTATCTATTTATAGTTTATATCGTCACTTGGTACAACTTTTAATCGAGCTTACCGTGGGGCTAGGTCGATTTATGTAAGATTGTTCCAGAATTTTAATATTTATTTATTTCATAAAAGTGACAACTCGTAGCCACAGTCGCTACTTTCCAACAGCTCGTCTCGAATTGCCCTATTGCGTTGATTGATTGCACTAATAGGACCAGTACCTGATGGGGTCGTCACTTCATCAACGTCACATGTCACGTAGGTGCCTCCTTAGATACTTACTACTTAGGTGACGCCGTATTATTGTTTTAATAAACTTGGTAGATAGTTGGTTTTTAATTTCCTATAATCTACAGGGGTCACCAACATGTTATTCATTTTTGACTGGCACTTTTTCTCGTAAAATCCGGCTACAGGTAGTTAGTATAAAAACCCGACAACGACACTTGTACATGTGCGTCCGTTTCAGGTTTCCTTGGAACTTGGGCGACGCTAATTACTTTACTATCTTACCAGGATGATGCTTAGCCAAGTTGCCAATCGCTAACGCTTAGTAGCGTATCGTAGTTTTCCCTCTTTGTCACTCTTTCATATTAGTGCGACAAAGACAGTTAGCTGCCTTTCGTTTACGATTAACGATTAAGCGCTAGCGATTGGCAACTTGGCTAAGCACCCAGGCGACTTGACATGACATTCAAGAACGATGAAATGTCAATATCGGCGATATATTCGGTTCAAAATATTGAAAAAACTTTCAGACCCCGACGAGTTCCGTATTTTAGTTACGCGCAGGTGTTTAGTACCTACCTGCGTGACTCATGTAACTAATTTTGCTGTTTACAACTTGTGCTATTTCTACTATTGCCTTTTGAAATTTATAATAAATACACAACTGGAAACAGTAGACGTTGTTTAGTTTCAGTTCCATGGCATGACTTCACTGCCGTTCATAGTGCGCACCCGTCGTAAGCGCATATAAAAAACTAGTTTCAACAAATATTTTATTGCTTGAGTGTAGGGTGTATATTTGCATGAGTTTTTAATCGCATATAGCATTGGCGGACGCTGAATATGGTACTACACGTGTAGATAGGTCCCGTTCGGATTTACACGGCCAATGTGATTGTAATTGGACAAACATTGTCTAATTGAAGCACGTATCTGCTACTAGGCGCGCATTTCGGATACCTACATAGGACAACAATATCAAGCGTTACATTCATAAACACACAACTATAATTGGTTCCTACGAACATATTTTCTTATGTTCGATAGTTTCAGACATTCCCGTACTGACCGAGTTCAATGAGTCACCCTGTATTGTATAAGGCTCATTTCTAAGCTGTCAAAAGTTCATTCTTAGAAATCGGCAACTATATGTACTTTTAACTAGGTAATTGGAACAAAATTATCTATCGATCAACGGTTGACTTGCGTGGATAAAATTCGATCAGCGGTAAAGGTGCGTTTAAACCAAAAGAGCATTCGCTGTTCTAGCGCCCGTTCTACGTAATCAACCAATCACGTTTTGTGTACCGATCGAATTTCGTAGAGTGGGAGGTTAGAACAGCGAATGCTCTTTTAGTTTGAACGCACCTTAAGGCTTCTCAAGAACAACGGGCAAACGGGCAATTTGGAATAAAGAAATATTTCTGACAATAAGACAGAGTATAATAATAAGTAATTATTTTATTTTGCGTTCTTTTAATAGTTCATAATTTGTAAGTAACAGAAATTCGAAATTATTCGTGAATTTCTAAGAGGATTAAAGTGTACGTCAACAGCATTTAACAGTAATATCCAGTGTGGTGGAAGAAAGCTGAAACGTGAAAAGTTCTGCGTAAAATTATAAAAAGACGTCCTTCGCAATGGGCAGGTACCTATTCTCGTGGAACAAATTGATTTTATTTGGTCGGTTTGGCAGTTTCTTTGTACAAACATGCCTTCAGAAAAATACTCCTTGAGTTCAATGTTTTTTGTTATTATAAAGACAGCAACATTTAAATACCTATTTAATGCAGGTGGTTGACTACAAACGCTCTTTTTACAGAAAAATCATCTGTTAAAAACGAGAACAAATCAAGTTATGCTCTGTGTAGGGAGGGTTCCATATCTGCTCGGCCCACATAATTTCCGGATTTCAATCCTAAGATATGTAGTATATTCGTACTTATTAAACAATACGGAATATTTTCGCAGCATTTAGGTACGCCCTTTTACTGAGAAGGTATTACTTTAGTGTGATTTAACATGGCTTAGCTTATAATGTTTTGAAAACTGTTTTCTTTAAACTTTTACTAAATCTTAGTTCCATAATTTTTGTCCATAAATGTTAAACATGGAAGGGATAGATTTATCTGATCACTTCCGATATTATTCACTTTATCAAAAAATAGCGACATAGTGGAGGCCTTCAATCTTTTTACATAGGTACAGTCGGGGAATTTAAATTCCTACCCACCTAAGGATCAATATCGTATAGCAAACAGTCATCATAAGAGCTATCTACTAAGCACAACGTTACATTGACATATCAGACGCATTCGTTTGTGTTACTAGGCAACTGATATAAGAACGTTGACATGGGGAACTGTAAAACGTCAAGGCACTGCTAAAAATGGATGACAGTAATCGAAAATCTAACAAAATATATTTCTATCGCTTTCAGTCTTGCTATATTTGAATGAATCGGGAACTCGGAATCAAAGTTTAAATTTTTGATTGTCGACGAATCCAGACACTGGTCTACTACCGCGAACTACGAAATTCGTAAATATCGATCATTTTTCTCTGTCACTCTAACTAAGGCGTCATTAGAGAGTGAGAGACAAATTCTCGAAATTTGCGGATTTCAAAGTTCGCGGTAGGGCCGCTGGTGCCGATATTTAGGCTGAAAGCAAAATGTTTCTGTCGATAAACTAACATAATTGACTAAAGTGATAATTCAATAGAAGCATAACGGACGTTCTTTATTTATAACATATATTATTCATAACAAGAACACTATTTTACCTCATTCAATCTTATTTAATCAATCACTTGACCAGGGTGTTTATTAAAAAAAATAAGTTTACAACGCAACAAATTAACACAATAGTCATAAAAAATTCAATTAAAAACACGTGTATCCATCCACCAAGATCGCGAATGACCACGCCACAAATGTAATCTTCCGGTTTGAGACCTGGAAAATGCTGTAGATGTCTAGTCAAGATTTAATTACTGACGGGCGAAGTGATGTCGCGCTGCTTTATGAGCCTCGGTCAATGCAATTTTTTTCGCAGGCCGCCTGTGATGAAAATCCATTGCATGTAGGCAATTCCTTATTGTTCTAGGGTGAACGTCAAACATTTCTGCAAACCGTCCTGTTGTCGTAGAGCCATCCAAATAATATTGACGTCGCATTAATCAGCGTTGGTCTTCGGCTAATGCTAGCGGGCGATGGTTATTTTGCCTTTGATCAATAAGGTTTCCTTCAGCATTGTATCGCCGTACCCAACGGCGAGCAGTGTTCCTAATCACATTTAACCAACGTGTTGTTTCATGAATTCCTACTCCTTCCTGGTGTAACTCTAACATTTGCGCTCACAATAATTTCGCTTTTGAAAATTATTTCACAATTTTCTCGACTGACACTGACAGCATCTGCCATGTGTTTAAGTAATTATTTATTAGAAAAGTAAATAACGTCGTAAAGAGGTTCTATGTGACGTGCAGTGACACTGACAAATAATGGGTATTGACACATCAATACTAAAATTAAAATTTCGACCTTAATGCATCGTGAATGCCTAACAACATTTCTACGAAATGGGTAGGAAATTAAATTCCCTGACTGTACCTATCAAACGTTAGAGTTGTAGTTGTATCGAAAAATTAATAAACCTGATTTCGATATAAAATAACTTTTGTTGTAGCAAAAATGAGTTTCTGGTTTTTAGAGTTCCGTAATAAACAAAGAACCCTTATAGTTTAACCATGGCCGTCTATCCGTCTGTCTGTCCTCTGTCTGCAGCATAGCTTGGCCGTTAGTACTAGAAATCTGCAATTTGGTACAGGTACCTACCTATACAATTAATCACGCCGACAAAGTGATAGAAGCAAAATATTAAAAAAACGGGTATCTCCCCTAGTCCTAAAGTGGGGATGATTTACTGAACTAAACGACACATTACAAGAGTATCTGTGCTGTGATTAAATGAATTAATTTGGGGTGGGTACGTACGTAATAAGTAAATGACTTTAATTATGTATTATAATATAAATTATTAATTATCTTGTCTGCAATGTTCTAGGTTAGGTACGTACAAAACTGAAGGGTACGTCTACGAGATCAAATATTTACAAGTACTTTCCATTCTTTTTTATGTGAAATAGATAAGACACTCGGCAAACTATAAAACTTCAACTTTTAGTGCTTTTGTGGATCTAAGATACGACCTACGTAGTTCTAGGCACCCATTACTCACAATGATAGGTGGTAGTTAAGTCTGTGATTGCGCAGTGCGATCGCTTAGAACTTCACGTTATTATTAACGTAAATAAACATAATTCACTTATTGATATTATTGATTTATCGGAGCCCCGGGCCACGGCAGAGTGCGCGGCCACTCACGATAAGGTGGCCAAAATAACTCCACGCTCCCATCTCATACGTTCCTGAGATAAGGGAGCACCGTCTAATCGCAGTATTTTTATTCAATTACTTATATAATGCCCAGCTTGTAATAGACTAACACTCGGCCAGCGATACTCCGAATTTAAGTGCAAAAGATCGGTAAATCATGAACCACTCGATGCTCAAAATATAGAACAGATTTTCCTTAATTAAAAGGGGTAAGTACACTGAACGTAGCGAAGTTCTCGTTCCGCGTACCGCATTTAATTGGAGTTTAACGCGAAAGAAAAATAAATTTGTATTTGTACCGGGCCAATCTGCATTATAGATGTCAAAAAGAAAACGTATAACCTCTCCACTTGGTATTGAAATTTGCACAATCTGCAACATAACAAAAGCCTCAAAAGGTAGGCACATAAAGGACATAAAGTTATTGTGGTTTACATGGCATGTACTCGTATAGCCTACAAAGATCAACCTGTGCCTGAAGCTATGGACGGATCATTTCATACCTAAATGCATGTTTTCCATTAGATTCTACATATAACGGGTGGGAAGCTGTAGCTACTACTATGCCTTATTTAATTGCTCTTCCGGCTTCCCTTTATAATAAAAGATATAAGGTATCCTAGAATTAGGTACTGTTAAAGTACAGAATGGTATCCAATGTCACTTTTTTTAGTGTGTACGCTCTCCAAAGAGTACCTAAGAAGTACCTATGTCCAAATTTTAGACTTGTTTACGCACTACTAACTGAAATCAGAAACGAGGAACGTTTTTACTAACCTTTACTAACTAATGTGTAACTTAGTCATTCCACACACCACCGTTTGATTGATGTCTAATCACGACTAGAATGTGAATTAATCTTCCACGGGATAAAACGGCACTTTGTCCTTGGATAAATTTATTACCCTGGGTTTAAGTAGGTACGCATCTATTAGAATCTGAACAAGTGAGCATTCCCTTTCCACGAAATAAACCTATGAATTTTGGTTATTGACAAGCACTGATTGGAATGAACATGCTACTCGTGCATAATACGTTTTGCAGTATTATTGAAAACGAATGTTTAATAAAAGTTGGATACGACGACGACGACGGGCGTGTAACACGGGCATTTCTTATTACGACATAGTAATAACAAAGGCAGATCCAATTTCTGTAAATTCTCGAAACGATATACGGTACGAGTAGTAAAGGGTGTTCCAAAAATAACGTAAGATTTAAATTTGATGAAAAAGTATACTTTCTTTGACTAATTCCATTTTTTCCCTTGAATATAAAGTAAATAGAATAGGATTAAGTATTAAAATTGCAAATCGCTTTGCAACCCTGGTCTCTTTGGCGAAAAACGGTTTTGATCCCATTTCTGGCCGTTTTGCCTTCATTTCAGTGAATCCCAAATATTGCGATTTAACATAATTGTATATATTTTATGGGGTTATTTACAGTCAAAGTTGTCCGTAAACTCTCGATCGCCCATGGTTTGAAGGAGGAGATTCTACATTACAGCAACGAAATTCACCCATATTTATGCAAATCTCATAGAAAAATTGAACAAAAGAGTGTTAATGTCAAAGCAAAGCCTTCGAAGTAATTTCTCGGCGTGCTGTACTATACTAAACCCTATTCCTTGTACTCTATGATTAAATCAAGAAATAAAAAATCTAGCAGGAAATAAGTATTTTTCATCGATTTCAAATCTTGCGTTATTTTTGGGATACCATAAAGTTAAAGTTAAAATAAAGTTGGGATATTTATAAAGAGTTAGAGAACCCTTTATAAATAATATTGGATACTTGTGAATACTAACTCTAATTAGAAAGCATAGTATAATCGTACCTAATTAGTTTCCCTCTGTAATATACGATATGCTCTCTGAAACACGCTGTTCGCTAAAGCCGTAGATTAGTCTTATTCTTACCCCTAAGTACATTATACAACTAAGTTATATTACCAAAACCACAGCCCGTTTTGTGTAGCGACGCTCGACGCGGCCACCCTTTGTAATATTAAGAGTTGGGAATAAGGAAAAGGGGTCTATGGACGAATCATTTAATACCCCATTTTTCCTATTAGATTCTACATTCAACCAGTGGGTAGTTGTAGCTATTAAGCTATTACTATAATGCCTACATTTTTTTTTTCATTTGATCTTAAGATTAAGGTCCTAATTACCTAAATTGGAGAGCTGTTATAGCTAGGAAGGAGTAAGCTCATAAGTACTCGTTAAGTACGGTTACAAGTTCAAGCTACTACACTTACTATATTATTCTATGCGTGACAATTAATATGAAAGCGTATGTTAATCTTAAGTTAACGAAGTTTTATAGTCTCACTTGTTATGGACTACGGGTAGTCTACAATAATGGCCCTACATTCTAATGACTTGCCTTAATAAGATTACGCATAGGTAATGTTGTTTTTCTTGGTAATGAGGTCGAGATTTTTTATCGTAGGTAAGCTACTAAAGATGTGATGTGAGCAATATTAATGTTAGGAATTCCAACAGGAATGTATTACAGGATATTTTGTAGTTTCGGAGTTGAGTTGTAGTTGTAGATGTGGCTGTGGATACTTTTTGATACAGTAAACTTAGCAGTAGTATTCCTTCAGACAAACTTCAATGAAGGTGACCTCAGCAATTATGAATTGTTTCCATTATGAGCTTTACTGTGACTGGCCAAGACAACCTTTTTGGAGTTTGGCATCGAAAGTACCTACTACTATTGTGGGGGGTTAGCTATAACAGCAAGGTTTTTAAAAGTAATTCTTTTTTTTCAGGAGTTACGGAGAAGTGAAAGGCTAGTCGGGACACCAAATGAACATGTACCAGCAGAGACGGCACACGCTGCACCTCGTAAGTTAAAGGGTTCTTTTAATATGTGGCTATCTGATTTAAAACTGGTATTCTTAACTTTATAGTATGTTGTGTTCTTAAATAATATGAGTACGAATTATCTTGAAAATCTTTCATCTGAAAAACAATAATTGAAATACCGCGGAAATCATTTTTCACCGCACTGCTCGTAAACACACTGTTTGTCCTTCAATTTCAGAGCGCAAAACTGTGTTTTAATCTCTAGAGGTTAAAGTTTTTTTTTTTTAATCATCTGGATAGACTAAAGCAATAACTTATATGGCCTGAGAGTGAAATAAGCTTTTTGACGTTTGAACTAGACCGTACGTTCGAAAACTCAATAGTTTCAAACGGATTCATACACATGAACCTTTCATAATATTATATTCAATATGATAAAATCCAATTTTAATTAAAAGTTCTAAAAATACGACAAATAAAAACAATAGAAAAATGAAAGTGTTGACACTATGCAAATTTCAGAACGCATTCCGAATATTTTTTCTTTTAAAATTTAAACGAGTTCGGTCGTGTTTTGTTTTCTTTCATTGGTGATATCTTAGTTTAACATACTTAAGTGGCTTTGGGATAATTGTGAGATGCGAAAGTGGGATAATTCAGAAAATCACAGAAAAATCGCCAATAACTACATGAGTCTCATTTTGCAATTACCTATCCTGAATTTTTAAGCATTGCCACGCCAAGATAAATATTTGAGGTTATTGTTTTATTATTTGTTGATTTGTTTATTTTTTGGAAGTTGAGGACTTGCAAATAAATACCTTCTAATTTGTTATGTTTGAGTTTTATTTCGCATGTTTCCTCGCTTTAGTGTGGTGAAAAATGTTGTGTTTCACTCGGCAGCAAAGCTTGTTCAACTCTCGTGCCTTAAAACCCTCGCATCGCTCAAGATTCCATTTTATGAACCACTCGCTGCGCTCGTGGTAAAATTCTGGAATCTTTCGCTTGCTCGGGTTTCAATATTTGCACGAGAGTTAAACAATCACTTTGCTCCCTAGTAAAACAAATAACTATTACAACATTCTCCCGACGCACGTAAGTCCTGTTCTGGTTCAGATGTTTTTTGTTACTTCCGCTAAAGGGTTATTCCGTGACATGTTATTGTTTCTCCTGAAACTTCCATTCGTTACACGCCTACACTAAAATGGATGACGCAAACGCAGATACTATACTAGCGGTCTAGTTCCAGCGACGCGACGCAAAACAATTTTAAGCTATCATTAGAACGTGCCAACTAAACTTGAATCAGCTTAGCAAATTCACTTCAAAGTTAAAAGACTTGTTCAAATAAAATTTCACCCTTAGTTTTTTACAGAAGTAACGCGTTTAATCACAGTAAATGTAATAAACGCATCAACTGGGTTCACGATCGTATCAACCGAAAGATACTGGACAATGATCGTCCTCAAATGTCAAATGTGCTGCCTATCTCGATCAGAGGGCCTACGCCTACCGCAATTCGCGATGCCGCGCGGTCCTCGAACCACATTCGACGTGTTACCTCTCTGTTACTTAAGTACGAATTTACAAGTGCGACAGAAGCAACACGAACGCGTCTAACGAGGTTCGCAATTAGCCCTTAGGTTGTGATTTCAGTTGGTTAGGAACTTTCAAATGCTGCGTAGATATGCAGCGTCCCAAACCCAAGTCTTCGACTATCTACCAGAAATTTGCCATAACCATTACTATACCCTAACAACCCGACCTAACCCGCGTGCCCAGCGTGAAAATTAATGGCATTAACACCTAATGGGTAATAGGAAAGGCCAATGTCAAGCAGTGGACTGAAATAGGCTGATGATATGTGATGATCTGATGATTACTATACATATAGCTCTTACTGTTTCTTGCCCATACAAGCCGAGGCAGAGGCGCTAATGCATCTGCCGTATACGGCAATACCTACAATCAGCGCACTAGTTTCCAATGACTAAAATTCACGCAAATGTCATAGTCATAATATCAGCCGAAAGACGTCTACTGCTGAACATAGGCCTCCCCCAAATATTGCCACAATGACCGGTCCTGTGCCACCCGCATCGCATCCAGCGGAGCAAATGTATTGTGTTTGTATTTTCATTCATGTATTTTCCTACAGGCATACCTGGGAGATGTACGCTTCACTCATGCGCCGAAGAAGAGGTCTGCGTTCCCGTCAAAGACAGCTCGGATCAACACTATTGCGTTAAAAGTAAATACTTTCATTATTCCCTTTTTTGTCAATTTTAATGCAATTAATAAATGAGATGTATGTGTGTATACGTATGTACTTATCAATAATAAAAATACAAAATTACGTAAATAGAAAACGGCAGAACAACGACGAACTAAAAAAAATTGGGAGGTAACTTACAGACATTCAAGATAACATACAGGTAATTTCAGCAGATGTGAGGGGAATGATTACACTCACATCCAAATGAAGTACTAATTGCAAAAAATGTAGTGAATGAATGAATGACTTGCGTCAAAATATTGAAGCAAATCCCTTGAATAAACTTTTTGATCAATCTTACAGTTGCAATTGGGATTGCTGTCAGTACGAAAAAAGAACACTAATTTCAAATGTCCCGTGTTTTTACATGACATGTTGATGTGTGCGTGACGTCAACTCTCGTGGAATTATCTATACTAAATTTGTAAAATAATAGAATACTTGTACTCGTATAATCTTACTATAGACATCTTTGTAACTTAGCGGTCGATTACCTAACAATTTAATTACCTGCCTACAATTTAATTTATTTTCTAGGCAAACATGGCAAATGTGAGAGCAACTCTTGCGCTAATGAAGAAGCGTGTGTGCCTGTACCAAAAAACAATGGCACTGTCCTGCACTACTGCTTGTGCGTGAATGGAGGTGAACCGCCTAGTAAAGACTTCAAATGTCCAAGGAACACAGGTACGTACCTACATTATTTTAAACATATCGTAATGTAGAATCTTGTAATTGCGACTAACTTTAGCAATCCGTTGAGGATCACTGTTTAAACAAAAAGTATGATATCTACGCGTGCAGATAGTTGAGACAAAATGTTATTATCATAAACCGCACAAAACTAAATGAAATAAATTACAACAATATCGGCTATATTTGTAAAGTAATAAGAAGAACCAGGAGATACTAGTTTTAAGAAAATAACTACGTAGTGCGCTTGTCAGAGGGCCTAGTGTAGGTAATAACTTATAAAAAACGTCTCGATCGCGTTTACGTTTTGCGATCGAGACGTTTTTTATAAGTAATTACCTACACTAGGCCCTCTGTTCATCAAAGCAGTGAACCTAGAGTGAGTGAAATCTTGTAATGACTGAGTAGCAATTACAATACTACCTTAGTAAAAAAACACAAATATTTATTCCACGCGTTGATTTTTGTGATGTCTAATCCTACACATAACTGTATTATTACATTTATTACAGTGCCCGTAATTCTGAAGCCAGTCCGGAACGTCCAGCCTCCAATTACACGGAACAACTCGGAGGGAACGAGGATGCCCTTCTTGTCGACGGGAGAAGTGAGTCATTCGTCTTTATTATGTTACAGTTACTTAAATTACTTTTGCACAAGCGGCAATTAAAAATGTCGCATTTAAGTCACGTTTTATCATGGATTAGGAGCGAAAGCTCGTTTTCCTATGGGTAATAATTACTCTAGACGATCGTAAACCTAGTTGTGTTTTATTATATAAGTAACATCGATATGATATTTATTCTGATAGCCGATCCGAAACTTCTGTCAAAAAGAGATAGATATAGGTATAAATCTCGTATAAAGTTTTAACAAGTACCTACGAGGTTTTAGAAACACAAATCACACTTTCGATAAAAGATTACAACCGCATATTCGAGTATATTAAGATTTAAAGACTATCGCATAAAGTAATAGTTATTTGTTACACAAGTGTGCAAAGTTGTATTTTACCCGCGAGTATGAAATTGAAACACGAGCAAGCGAAAGGATTCTATAGTTCTAAAATAGAATCCTGAGCGCAGCGAGTGTTTTAACATACGAGAAGTAAAAAAAACATTTGCACCCGTGTGTAACACAAAACTTTTCCCCTCACTATAGCGAGGAAACTCAAAAAAACATCAGGTGAATGATAATAATTTTCGAAATGCATCATGTATTTAATGCAAGATTTTGTCGCAGTAAACTTAGCACGAAAAAGTAAACGCAGCACGATTTTAACACATTCCTGTAGTTGCACACCAACGCCAATGCATTAAATTAAATCATTCTCATTCATTATTTTTACAAAATTATAACAGAACACTCTGAAAGTTGTTTAGTTTACTATTTTTATGCGTGTTCGAGTCGAACATTATAACCTATAATATTCATTGACAATGTTGACATTTTCTGCGTTTTGTGATTGCATATAGTCATTTTATCATCATTCACTAAAACAATTGTTACTTATGGAATTTTAAGATTTATGTGTTAAAATCATCATATTATATAAAGGTTTGTATTTTACACTAAATTCTCAAACAAATTATTCAATTATCATTAATATGGAACGATTTCCATGAGCATTTTACGTTTTGTTATCTGTTAAACGAATGCTACTTCGCGCTACGCTCCAACGTCATTACTTTGCCACACAAGTGAATAATATGCGTTTTTACACGTTCGTATTAAAGGATAAACGAGCGCTTTACGAGCTAGTGAGGGGAAAAATTTATTTACTATTACATTTTTGCCTATAAATGAAACGCATAATAGGGTACCTAAGTACTAGTTTCGTTCAGTGAGCTCGAAATAAAGTACATATCTAATAAATTAAGCAAGGGATCGGTGAAATCATCTCAAATAAGCTTAGGTGGTGCCCTCACCCCCGACAGATATTGAACAAACAACCTATTAATTTAAATAAACATAAGAAAATTCTTATCATCATATCAGATATTGCTTGACATATTTTTATGTTGTCTTTACTTAATGATGGTGAATGATGTAATAAGGGTGAGTCAACTTTTTTATGTCTGTTATTGCCGTGGTTACGTACGGTCACTGGAGGCACGCTGGTTATATGCAAATTATTGTACTTAAATTATGCAAACATGCATGTAGTTCATGTTTGAAGGTGGTCTATTAAAAAAAGGACTTATTAACACCAGAAAAATAAATACTCTGTTTAGGAATAGTTCAATACTTAATTACGAATTTCGTTTACCCACCTACCACATCGGATATCTCTCTCTAATAGCTATGGGTAGTAGGTATCGTTTTTTTGTTGGTTTGATGGTTTTATTTCGGAAGAGAGTAGTGTTTTTCCATCACAACTGATAAATATTCATATGTACGGCGATAATGTTTGCCGCGTACCGATAGGTACCGATCAGCGGGCAAGCAGACTACGGGTAGTATAAATTGCTTGCCCGCTGATCGGTAATATAACTTAGATAGGTACAGTCAAGTGCAAAAATATATATTGAAAGAATTCTCTTATAAATATGTTACGACGTTCTTATTACACAGAATTAAAGTGCACTGGGATATATTTTTGAGCATTTTTGTAATCACCTTAATTTGCCTTTGACTATACCTACTTCTAATGATATTATATAGGTACTGTGTTTATCTATAATATAGAAAATGTCATTAGACACTAATTTGAAAATATATAAATATAATATAATATAATCATGTATAATAAAAAACCGGCCAAAACCGTATTAGACCATTTTCAGCGTATGGTTCCGTAGTTAGGTTAGGTTATTCAGTCGTCGTAATGTAGATATAGAAAGTAGACAGGAAGTAATAAACATACGCCATTGAAAACAGTTTTCGTTGGTAATATATCCAATATACCTTAATTATTTTCATATTTTCGACCCCACTATTCGAAAATGATTTTGTTATAAGAGGAGCCGTTTCCATGTACCTAGGTACCTAATTATTTCCGATCAACTATATATACGTAACTAGCTCGTAACGTTAGGTATCTGCAATAACTTAAGTAAAGTGGAACCAAGAAGTGGATCAAATTCAAATTGTAACAGGTATCACTAACTTATTGAAAAAAAAAACTTCTGACGACTTATTTTTTTTCCAGGTGCCAAATCCACTAATTAGTAACTCTTTGCCGGATTCAATGGGAACAGCGGGAACCGAAACAGGGGTCTACAGTGGGACCGTTAACAACAATTCAGCTCTGCTGGCAGCCAGCGCTATCGTGGGAGCTCTTGTGTTGGTGTTCGCTTTCGTCCTGGTAGTGATATACTACCTCAGGAGACGGACATGTGTAGTAACAGGAAAAGGGCAACCGGTAAGAAACTTTTGATAAGAAACGTCCTTCTAAGATTGCCTGCTTATTTGTTTACGTTTCCTGAACTATTTGCTTGACTAAGTTTCCTGTTGTACGGCTACATAAACTACGATTTGTCCCGTTATTGTAGCGCGTGCGACCAGGAGAACCTCTGCTTGCTGAACGGTATATAACGAACCCGCAGTACGGAGTGTGCGGCGCGGGCACGGCGGCGCCGGCGGCGGCCGCAGCGCCCCCTGCGCTCCCAACTGTCACCACGGACGTAACAGATGACCAAGTCCCGCTTTTGGATAGAAACGCTTTGACCTTCCTTGAAGAAGTTGGCGAAGGTTGTTTTGGGAAAGTTCATAAAGGTGAGTCCACAAATATCAATGGAAATCATTCGAATAACTTACTAATAATATATTCATCGATACAAATAACAAATACTATAATGACGTTATCTGTATCTTTACAGGATTATTACGCCTTGAAAATGACGAGCAAGTGGTGGCCATTAAAGTGCTGAAAAAGAGCGCTGGGCGCAGCGCGGAAGAAGATTTCGTGAGAGAAGTCTCTATTATGTCTGCATTCCGACATGCGAACATTTTAAGCCTCATTGGGGTGGTACATAGAGGTGCGTATCACAGGAACTAGTATGTCGTAATTGTCGTAATTAAAAGTAAGAGTAGGGAGAACCTTACCTTAATGAGACAGTTTAAGGGGATTTACCTAATTACAACTACAAATTTTTCGTTTACAGAAGACATCGACGCCAGTCCATGGATGGTATTCGAGTACATGGAATGGGGAGACCTGGCCGGGGTGCTGCGTGGCTGCCGCGGCGGGGGGCGCGCCGGGCCCACGCTGGACGACGCCGGGCTTCTGCACGTGGCCCTGCAAGTAGCTCGCGGAATGGAATACCTCGCCTCGCGCCGCTTCGTACATCGCGACCTCGCAGCCAGAAACTGTCTGGTTGGAGCTAATCTCACCGTTAAAATCGCCGACTTCGGAATGTCACGTGACGTGTACACCTGCGACTATTACAAAATGGGCGGCGAGCGGCCCATGCCGGTGCGCTGGATGTCCCCCGAGAGCATAGTTTACGCCCGATTCACCCACGAGTCTGACGTTTGGTCCTACGGTGTAGTTCTCTGGGAAATATACAGCCGAGGCAAACAGCCATTCTACGGACATACTAATTTCGATGCCTCAAAGCTTATTTTACAAGGTATCGTTCTAGTGCCACCGGAGAATTGTCCACGTTTCGCGTGTGAACTGATGCGCGGATGCTGGAGAACAGATCCCCGGGACAGGATAGGATTCGAAGAAATCTGTAGAAAATTGGAAACAGCTGCGACGGCGGGTGAAGCGACGCAGATACGACTACCGCGGCCTCCGCCGCCTCCGCAGGACTCGGCCGGGTACTTGATACCTGCGCCGCAGCCACCAGTGGACTACTTGGCCACCATTCCCGACCCGGACTCGAGCGAGGAGGAGGAGGAGGACGAAGACGAGTACACGTGACGAGGCGCGGCGGCCGCCGCGAGCCCGGCGGACGCCCGCCCCGCGGCGCCCGCGTCGCAGTACGTGCCGCGCACCTCGCCGCCCGCCGTTTCCGCGCTCACATTCTCGTTTCTGCCCCAAACCACCGCACATTTCGAATGTTAAAACTGAATCGCGTGAGAGGATTTACAGGAGACTCGATGGAATAATACTCAATTATACGTTATAGTGTGATATTTTCATAATAACTTGTAGCCAAATTGTTTATAATAAAGTATCTAACGGACTTATAAGACTAGCGACTTTTATAAGAAAGAGTGCTGCAGCGTGACTATGTGATTTAATTAGGACATGCTGATTGCTGTGGAGTACGTTGATAAAGTTCATCGGCTGATACAAAGCCAGTATGAAGGCTATACGAAAATCACGACAAAATAGTCAATGGTATCATAATATACTACGCCAGATATGGCAATCAGAAGCAATACGGGTTACATTAAATCTGTACGATGCGATCTGTTCATGTGAACGAATCCATAAATAAAGAAACAAATAAATATCTTACACAAATCGACTTAGTACCACGGTACGCCCAATTAAGGCGTGTGTTGTGGATTCCAAGCCACGATATATGTAGGTATACATATGTATAATAAATAAATACTAAAATACATACTTACATTGAAAACAATCATGACCAAGGAACAATATTTGTGATGAACATAAAAATAAATGCCCTCGCCGGGATTTGAACCCAGAACCTCCAGTTTCATAGGCAGGATCACTATCAAGTAAGCTACTGAAACTGACGAAGATAAACAATTGTTGTTGCACACGGCCAATATGAGACATTCCGCACATAATGTAAGATATGTGAATTTACACTAGGTAGGTACATAACAGTAGCTATAAATCTGTTGTACCTACTTAACAATCTTGATTGGAAGAAAAACTAAAGTGTACTACATACTTACTTTATTCAATTTAGGTTTAGAATTTAAATTGTAAAATTAAAATAATTCCTAAGTGTTGTGCCATATCTAACCTGCCGGTCAATAATTTATTCTAATTATTATATGCAAATTAGTAAAAATAAATATTAAATATGGCTTTTCTGTTAGTATAAGACAGCTACCTACTGGTATAGTTAGATGCCAAATATAAAAATAAAAACTACATAAAAAGGGTATTTTATTGGCCTGTAAGTACTGAAAGTTTTATAAGATGCTATAATAATTCAATGGGTTCTATGTTATACCTTAAAAATAATGAGTAAAATTGGTAAAAGCCCATGTTTAAGAAGTTTTTAAAAACGCATGACAATTCTAGTATAAAATATTATTGTGGGTAGTGATGTGCCGTCGGTAAATTACGCATTTACGGTAATTCTCATTGATGGAAATTACGGTAAATTACGGAAATTTCTCGGTAACTTACCGCTTAAGAATGTTTGGTCATGTTTAAAATTTGTTTACAAATATCGTGTTTTCAAACTTTTTATTATTTTTCGTGTTGTTTTCTTAACGAAAGTTATTTCATACCTTTTTGCTTAAACATCTTATGATGTTAAATTATTTTATCGATTCACGTGGTACTTTCAAATAAGTATTTTAATGTTATCTGGCTCAGGCACCTATTTATGTGGTAAATTTGTTACTGTGCTCGTAAATCATAAGATCTTTTGTTACTCATCGTGTTATCTAAGGTAGCACTTGCAGGTAAAATTTAAAGGGTTTAGCGGTGATTGTAAATACTATCTAATTAGAAGCTAGGCTATGTCATTGTCCTGAGTTTGGATGTTTCGTGATTGGCCCGTATCTTTTGTTAGGTTCAGGTAGTTATGGTGGGGAAAATAATTGTGTCCCCTAACGTAGAACAGATTCCAGTTTTTTATTTGGACGTAGTTTAGCAAAAAGGATCCAACCTCAAAAAATTGTCATTGAAAAGACTGACTTTTGCTTTTGACAGAAGTTTGAAGTTTCAGTTGATGCGACTTTATACCGGCAGCTCAACAGACAGATCTCTAAGTCCCTCAAACGCGATATGCGCCAATTCCGTACCAAGTGTATAGAAGAAGCCATCGAGCGGAACAAGGGCTCTAAAGTTTTTGCAAGGGATCTGTCTGTTGGGCAAAGCCAGCTCGCCAAATTAAAGACTGAGGATGGTAGAATCGTCACATCCAGATCTGAGCTGCTGAGTGAGATAGAGGATTTTTACGGACAGCTGTACACGTCAACTAGCAGACCCGAAGTTGATCTAGCGGAAGACCTCAGAGCTAGACTGACCCGACACTATACAGAAGACATCCCGGACATCAGCCTGTGCGAGATTAGAATGGCTCTTGAACAGCTCAAAAATAACAAGGCGCCTGGGGAGGACGGAATTACAGCTGAGCTTCTGAAGGCGGGTGGTAAACCGATCCTTACGGCCCTTCAGAAGTTGTTCAATTCCGTCTTACTGGAAGGGAGAACGCCAAAGGCATGGAACAAAGGTGTGGTGGTACTGTTCTTCAAAAAAGGTGACAACGCTTTATTGAAGAACTACCGACCCATCTCACTTCTGAACCATGTCTATAAGCTCGATTCGGTCATTACGAATCGTCTTGCACGCAGGCTTGGTGACTTCCAGCCTCCCGAACAAGCCGGTTTCCGAAGAGGCTTTAGTACCGTAGACCACATCCATACGCTTCGCCAGGTTATACAGAAGACCGAAGAATATAACCTGCCCCTCTGTTTAGCGTTTGTGGACTACGAGAAAGCCTTCGATTCGATCGAAACCTGGGCAGTACTACAGTCTCTCCAACGGTGCCAAGTTGACTACCGCTATATCGAGGTGTTGAAGTGTTTATACGAGAGCGCCACAATGTCAGTCCGACTCCAAGACCAGAGCTCGAAGCCTATTCTGCTGCAGCGGGGAGTTAGGCAAGGAGATGTCATCTCCCCTAAGCTGTTTACCGCTGCACTGGAGGATGTCTTTAAGACTCTGGACTGGAGAAGGCTGGGTATCAACATAAACACAGGCGAACTTAATGCCATACATGCCGTATGGCATTAAGTTCGCCTTTTGTACTATAAGTTTTTCTTTTGTGCAATAAAGATTAAATAATTAATTAAATAAACGGCGAGTACCTCACTCACCTTCGCTGACGATATAGTAGTCTTGGCTGAGACCTTGGAGGACTTAAGTACTATGCTCGTTGACCTCAGTAAAGCCACCGAGCGAGTTGGTCTTAGGATGAACATGGATAAGACGAAAATCATGTCGAATTCCAACGTAGCACCAACGTAGCTACGAATGTAGCACCAACTCCCGTAATAATCGGAGAATTTACAGTCGAAGTTGTAGACGAATATATATACCTAGGGCAAACTATTCAGTTAGGTAGGTCCAACTTCGAGAAAGAGGTCAATCGTCGAATCCGACTCGGTTGGGTAGCGTTCGGGAAGCTACGACACATACTTTCGTCCAATATTCCACAGTGTTTGAAGACGAAAGTCTTTGATCAGTGTGTGTTGCCAGTGATGACATACGGTACTGAAACGTGGCCGCTTACAATGGGCCTCATAAGAAGGCTCAAAGTCACCCAAAGGGCTATGGAGAGGGCTATGCTAGGAGTCTCTCTGCGTTTGCGCGTATAACCGATGGCCGTTGGGGCGGGAAGGTTCTTGAGTGGCGGCCACGTACCGGAAGGCGTAGCGTGGGTAGGCCCCCCACAAGGTGAACCGATGACCTGGTGAAGGTCGCAGGAGTCCGCTGGATGCGGGTGGCGCAGGACCGGTCATTGTGGCAATCTTTGGGGGAGGCCTATGTTCAGCAGTGGACGTCTTGCGGCTGATATGATGATGATGATGATGATAAAAAAATAAAAATATCATTGAAAACATTAAAGTTTTCTATAGGAAATTTTACCTGAGAACTTTCGCGGAGAGAATTTTCGGTATTTTACGCCCGTAATTTACCGTAATTTTGGTAATAAACTAGTTCCCGCCCACGGATGTTTTTGAAAATTTCTACATAAGTCATGGCTAGTCAACTAAATACTATCCTGGAAAAACAATAATGAAAATGTGTGTATTTAGACAAGTTTCTCATTAATTACCGATATTGGTAATCTTACCGAGAAAGTTACCACAAGATTCTCTAAATTCTCGTAAATTACGGTAACGGCACATCATTGTGGGTATATTTGTAAGAAAATAAATGTTGTTTATTTACACCAATATTGACCAAATCATTAGATAGGTAACATATTTTTTCTTATACTTATATAAAATATTAAATTTAATAATATTTCTAATTTGCTTGTGTTCATGTAATATGTAGTTACCTAAATAATTCATCAATCAATAATTAAAACTTGTACCATAATATTCAAATATTGATATGAATTAAATCAAAATATCCAATGTAAGTTCATAGGTGTTGTAACTTTCTTACAGAAATAATTAAATATAAGAAAGAACACAGTAGTATTTGTACAAATTTATGATATCCTCAGCAAGGTTTAGGAATTATCCGATTTTTTTCTCATGTAATGTAAGTTTGACATGTCTGACTAAGTATTTATGATACGACCTACTGACCTATAGTCTAATTTAATAAAATAATACTAAAATACTATAATACATTTATAGGTACGTATTTGGTTGTTTGAACCTATCTTGTTATTTATTATAGTAATGTAACTTGAAAAACTAAAATTTCCTTCACTGTTAACTGTACATTGGTGGTCCTTATTACAAATGGCATAACATCTAACAATGTATAGCTAGCAGTGTGGGTGATGGTACTATATGTTGCAACAGGATAATGTCTTGCCTTGGTAGTCTCAAATGACTATAATTTAGTAGAACTTTTCTCAAAAAAGTAAAGTATATAGGAGGTACAATGAATTATTATATATTATAATTATGTTCAGGTTCAGATAAAATAGAACATAAAATTGTATATGTTTCAGCTATAATAAATGTACTAAGCCCCATATACTATGGAAATTTCATTAATTTTATTAACAACATATAAAACTGACACAGTCAACTTTTATTTTATCAAAAAGCAATCTCCCCACTCCAGTCACACTCTAATATTGAGTCCATCTATATTTTCATTGTTTCTGTTGTAAGAAAACACAAGAAGATGGCCATTAGGGCAGGTTATACACCACTTATTAAAACTGTAAGCATAATCTTTAAGAAAAGGTGTAAATATTCATTGTAAATAATATTTTTATAAATGCATACATTTTTTGAGACATATTTGAATATTTGTTTTATTGTGCATAAACACAGTTTTAATACCAAAGAAACAAATATAACATGAGGAAATGTAATTAATAGAATCTCATTTTTAGTTTAGTCATGAATTAAATTGGATTTTGTGTCAATGTAATAAGGTCTCAAACTTCTATGTGGATTTACAAGAGATGTAAGAAAATTTAGTTGAATAATATAATAAATGTTTATCAAATTGTTTAAAAATACCTGCACATTAATACATATGTACAGGTACTTATAATAAATGATATCTTACAAAGCTATAAACTTATCACAATAACCTTTTGGTGTTTTATTTATAACTAATTCGAATGCTATTCACTGCTATGGAATAATTACTAAATAGCCGACGACTGTGTTATACTGTACTTTGCAAATTTAATTTTCGCCTAAACAGAGAATAGAGAAAAACATTTAAACTGAAGGAAACTAAATAAATATCCTTACCTCGGAAACGCACGATACAGTCAGCTTCATAAGTAACTATTTTTAACAACATTGATCGAAAAAGTAATTACATATTATATATCCTATTACTCTAATACTACTGCTGGAATGCATCAAATGAAGAAGCAATTATACACAGCATTTTCTGAGCACTGAATGTCATGTTATGTATTACACTTAAGGTGCGGTTAAACTAAAAGAGCATTCGCTGTTCTAGCGCCCGTTCTAAGAAATCAACCAATCACGTTTTGCGGTACACAAAACATGATTGGTTGATTTCTTAGAACGGGCGCTAGAACAGCGAATGCTCTTTTAGTTTAACCGCACCTTTAGGTGTTTAACTTTAATCAGTAAACAAAAGTGAGGAAAACAAAGTGATAAGAGTAAATTCGGCAAGACAAATTTGACAGTTGACAGTGAGTCTGTGACATTTTGCTACTGCTGCCAACACACAGAAATAAACAAAGAGAACTAGCATGATCGATCATCGGTCTTTATTTTTTTTGTTGCTAGCGTTGCATAATGGAACTCACCTGCATGCGTACTTTAAAATAAATAATCGAGGCCATAAAAGAGCGACATTTCAAGTTTTGAGAGTGCAAACGTAGTTTCATATCATATGGTACTCACTACTCTGCCAAACTTGGCAATGGACGGTGTGGCGCACTATTATGATGACGGTCATGAACTGTCAATTCATTCCAAAAGTCTACTGTATCTGTGGTATTGCTCGATTTCCGAAGACTCGAGAGAGGCGGTCGTTGTTTTTCTTGGGCCTTTCTACTTTCTGCATATTTGTGTGTTTTAAATCGACTTATTTTTCACAACGCTCGAATTGGTATTCTTAAATTGTACCGAAAATGCATAGATAGTTAACATTTCATTCTTGTATCAAAATAAATATAATGCCTCCAATAAATTCTAAGGGGAAGAGTAGCGCAGAGTACGAGGTAAATATTGTTTGATTTAATGGCTAAACTGTGAATAAATTAACGCTTAGAAAGTTCGATCTATATATTATGCATAAGTATGATTAGTTTTATACATAATGTTATATAATTATTGCGTTTTCAATCTTCCCATAATCTAGGGTGTGTTCTGTCGGTGAAAGTGGTGCCGGGTTTCTTGAAACAATAAAAAGTGTAGTGTTTGTATTTGATCAACAAACACGTACGTTGTGACACTTTTCAATTACTTGATTTTATGGCATTCTTGTTTATATTTCCAATAAGAATAAGGAAATGAGGTATATTATTGTCCTTACAAATAATTTTAATTATTACCTGTACACACCATACAGAACAACTCGACTTTTGTTTATGAATTTAAATTGTAACGAATCAGAAACGAATAATATTATTGAATTTACTAGTGAAATAAAAAAAAAACATGAATGCATGAATTTATTGTTTCAGAACATCATAGCTAAAAAATGTACAGCTTTGGATTTTGAGAGCTACATTCAAGAAAACAAGACATTACTTCTGAATGATCCTCTTAGAGATATTCTGTTATACCCTTCTGATGATGTTTCTGTAAGTATAGAAAGTAGATATTTTCATATTGGATGTTTTAATATTATAACATTGAGAACAACAAAATGTATAAGGTGCAATCTGCGATTATTTTTTCATAGCAGATTCAACCCTACAAACAACGTACAGAGTGCTATTTACAATGATAAAACAACCGCAGATTGCACCTTATATGTTGTTGTTGTCGACATGATAGTTATATTATGGATAAGGGAAAGCTGGAGACCTAAAGAGCTCTACTTTAAAACATACATATGATAAGCATTTGGTGCAAGGGCCAATTCTCTAAGCAAACACGGCTACACTCTTTATGAGACTATATGGAGACACTTTTGTGTTAGGTACTGTATTTTATATTCACAGTATCATCATTGTTCTGATTGGTAATGAACCCTATAATTATTGTAATACATCATATGAAATTGATTAACATGCTTGATGAAAAAAATAATTAAATACCTATCCTATATATGTGCAGTAAGAAAGCTCTTTAAAAATCAACATAATTTTTGGCCATTTACTAACTGTGAACAAATTAATAGTGGAAATATAGAGAAGACCTTGTCTTGATTGGATTTTAATCATAAAAATCACTAATCTTGTCAAGTATGTGAGTTGTTACGTTTCAGTAGTGATTCTAGACCCTTTTTTTCTACAGAGTGTGGTCCTCCCGCGGCGCTGGAGAACTGTTACAACAGCAGTACCTGATGTGAGAACAGCTTCCACTTGCCCTTTGCTAACTCGACAGGCTTTGCTCAGCTATGCTTCCAGTTGGAACCTCATACATTACAAGTACAATAGTTATTCTGGCACATATCTTAATCTGCCAAGGTAAGTACCTTAATTAAATAGTGTTGATTGCAAAAAAATGTATGTAATTAAGGGCTTGATCAAAAGAAAAATCATGATTGCTTCCATTGTGTTACAAAAGTTAATCATACTTACTATAAGGTATACTCGGTTCCAACAATGTTGGCAGGGGAAAATAGTCGTAATTAAAAAAAATAGGCATGTCTTGTTGACTGCTTAATAGAAAATTTGAATTTGCTGCCTTTTTTAAATGCCATAGGTTGTTAGACAAAATTTAAATTTATTGATTTAAACTTTCATGATTATCACATCACTCATATTTTATATATTATGTTTAATTATATCCTGACGTTTCGGGCATGACGTTACACCCGTGGTCGCAGGCACGTTAAACGTAAACGTAAGTTTACACGATTAAGACCTGTTTGTCATTAAAATAAAAATTTAAATTTGTTACATAGAAATTGTGACAATCAATTTTGTTTTCATTAAAGCCATTAACTATGTACAATTTTTTTGCAATTGTCTCATTAGTGCAATGTAATCTATATACAATTTATACAATCAAACTCTTTGGAATCACTTTGTCAGTCTAAGTTTATTATTTGCCTACTTTAGTATCCTGGCATCCATGGTTGAAAACATTCTGTTATTATCTTTCAGTGTAATTATTTTAGTATTAACTGGTACTTCACAATGAAAGTCTCAGGAAGTGATTCCAAAACATGTGGTCAGCATCAATAAATATGATCAATTCAATTTCTTAGGATAAGTTAAATAACATAACTATTTAAACAGCACAATGTGCATTCATGTAACAATATTATATGTTATTGCAATGCCAGTGATTTGTAATTGTGTTAACTGGCATTATGATTCAAAACAATGTGCAGTGGAAAGCAAAGGGTTTAGCAGCCTTACCGAACAAGAGGTGCCTTTCCCCACGGATGAGATCAATATTTTAGGTGGTGTACTAGCAGGACCTAAGAATACTCCATGCTTAATATCAGCTCTAGATCTTCTTTTGTTTCAGAGTTATTCAAGATAATGTAAAATATACAGGGTGTCGTTGAAAGTGGCATATTTCGAGAACTGTTCAAGTTAGATCAACCAAACAAAATTGTGTTTGATAACAATAAAATAAACTACACAATGCATATTTTTAACCTGCATCTTGTCCTTATTTTTCATAATAAAAAACAGAGTTCTTGTTTTTTTTTCCATATTTTTTTTTATTTCACGCGGAGGTACACCTACAAAAAAAATATGCATACATAGCCACTAATGTCCACTATATACATAAATAAAAATATTTCCGTAAATCATCGTGCGTCATGCAAAAAAAAAATATTTCAGAAGTAGTCGTTACTGGCATACAAATAAAGTACCAGTGCAGTGTGAACATAAGTTAGTGTGTGTGTAGGTATACAATCTCTCGACACTTACCGCACAAAATATCATTGACGTAAATTGACTTATTAGTACATTTGCTATACAGGGTGGTCCAAACCTTGACGTGAAAAAATTTTTTTTTGGTTCTCTACGTCATGGGCTATCAGAATATACCCCATGTATGTTAGCCGATTTTTTGTAGTTTTCGAGTTATGGATTTTTGAAAAAATTTTTTAGAGAAATACTGGAATGAAGGAATTTATTAATAAAAATAAAACTATTGGGTTTTTTAACTAGTTTCTTTTTGTAATAAAGCATTTACTGACAACAAAATTAGCGTCCTCAGTTCGATACAAGTAGGATAAAAAAAAATACCAAATTCATAATTTTACGCTAAAAACGTATCAAAATAGCATTAATTTACGTAAATAAAAAATAAAACATATCTCAAGAGATTTTAGTATTCTAAAGACCGCCCTAGACCTTGAGCCTTCGTAAAAGCAAAAACGTGAGGAATTTAAAAAAAATTTTTTGACGTCAAGGTTTGGACCACCCTGTATAAAAGAGAGATAAACATTTGACACATAGTATTGTTTTCGACATTTGATTTGTTGCATTTTCTGTTGGAAAATGGAAAACATTAAGTGTAAGCCTTGTGAAAAAACGTTAAAAAATATATGTGGAAAGAAAAAATGCATACAAAATTGACAAGAGGCTGATTTATATAGCAAATGCACTAATAAGTCAATTTACGTCAATGATATTTTGTGCGGTAAGTGTCAAGAGATTGTATACCTACATACTAACTTATGTTCACACTGCACTGGTACTTTATTTGTATGCCAGTAACGACTACTTCTGAAATATTTTTTTTTTTGCATGACGCACGATGATTTACGGAAATATTTTTATTTATGTATACAGTGGACATTAGTGGCAATGTATGCATATTTTTTTTGTAGGTGTACCTCCGCGTGAAATAAAAAAAAATATGGAAAAAAAAACAAGAACTCTTTTTTTATTATGAAAAATAAGGACAAGATGCAGGTTAAAAATATGCATTTTGTAGTTTATTTTATTGTTATCAAACACAATTTTGTTTGGTTGATCTAACTTGAACAGTTCTCGAAATATGCCACTTTCAACGACACCCTGTATATTTTACATTATCTTGAATAACTCTGAAACAAAAGAAGATCTAGAGCTGATATTAAGCATGGAGTATTCTTAGGTCCTGCTAGTACACCACCTAAAATATTGACCTCATCCGTGGGGTAAGGCACCTCTTGTTCGGAAAGGCTGCTAAACCCTTTAAATGAATCTGGAGTGTTACACATACTTTGGAGTAGAATTGCTAAAAATTCACAGTCATATGAGAGTGTTACTACCTTACAAACCCGAGTATTGAATAATTGGCCATGATTGAATGAAACCACAACAGAAGAGCTCATTAGCAGTACAATTAACATAACATTTCATGGTCATGAGAGCAGGCAACTGTTCTAAATCCAGTCCAACCTACTTCTCAAGGTCAGCTGCCTATCTGATCTGTGACTCATTTCCTATCAATTGTACTAGTAGAGAGGACAATCAAGATATATTGCTATAAAAAAACAGCCTCTTGCTTGGGACATGCAATATCAATTTAATGCAAGTCACATAATTACAGGGATTACCCATAGGGGATTCCTTCTGATGATTCCATTGCAATGACTACTTTCAAGTTGACATATTTAGTTAGTGACACCTTTTCTATGAAAATTATAGAATGACCTTACAAAGCTGTATGGTGCATTTTATTATTTCACGAGTTATACATTCCACACTTACTATGACTACAGCAATCGTAAATCATTTTGTTTTATTTTACCAGACCAATAGAGAACAAATTAATAGAAGAAGTATATGACATAGATGCTGAAACAGAAAGTGACAATGAAGCTCAAGCAGCCAAAGTGGATATTGGCACCAAAGAAGGGTATCTGCTCAAAGGACCCGAAATTGGCTCGGAAAGAATATTCAGTAACCTTGCTTCAAAATCGTTCAAAAAACGCTATTGCTCAATAGTCAGAGAAGCTGATGGTGCTTATATACTTGAAGTATACAAAGATGAAAAGAAAACTGATACCAAGCTCACTATTGTCATGGATTTTTGTTCCGATGTTGTCAAAGTAAGTTTAATGTCTTTATTTCAGAGTTTTTCTGATTTACTCATATTGTGTGACATTTACATTATTGTTTATTTTATCATGATGGAATCAACCTTATTGCAAACGTGTTTGAATCTCTTTTTGAATCTTAAATTATTACCAGGAATTCTGTTTGCTAAATATTGGATATTGAACAATCATACACAAATCAACCTATAACCACAGTAAGTTCGATATGTATTCTTTAAATGAATTATAACTTAGAAACTGATATCTGTGATAAATACTACCAATTACTACCAATGGCTATGGAGGCCAGTTAATCAAATAAACATTAATATCATTCATGGCGCTATGTAATTAGTGTAACAGATAACATAATTTAGAATGAATTTTTTATCTAAAATAAATATTTATATTTTTGTTTGCAGAACCCAAAACGTGGGCGCCACTGTTTCGAGCTGCGTATGTCTGGCGGCAAGGGCTACACATTCTCCGCTGATAACGAGGAGGAAATGAGTGAATGGATAAATACATTTAATGCAGCGTTGAAAAAGAATCAGGATTGCCCAGAAATCGGTCAAGGCGATGAGGCATTAGATAAAGGTAATAGCTATCAACTACATACAGTTTTGTGAATTATGACACATATCCGTCCATTTATCATTATTCGTACGATAAACTGATTCACTGCGAATTTGCACCAATGTAGCAAATACAGAATTACATAGCTCCATAAAAGTCTGCCAACATTGTGTATTCGAAAAGTTTAAAGTCTTGTGAATACATTTACTTCTAGACTCGTAAAATGTAGACACCAGTAAATTACCAGGGGAAATTATTATATTATTATTGGAATAATACTTGAGGTTCTCAATAATAATGCCGCCAACAATTGACCATAGTTATGCAGAAAACGACAAACTTCGATTTTTGACAATGCAGAGAGCGACCAAACTCAATAATTGGTGAAGCTTAAGTCAGATTGATAAAAAATAGTAGTTGGTCGCGTTTTGCAAAACTATGGTCAATTATTGAATAAACGTTCCCAAAATTACATACACTTTACTAACTATATACAGAGCATGTAATAATAAAACAGTAGTTCTCTGATGTAGTGTTATCTTATCGCATACATTAGCTCCCGAAGGACGCCGATAAATTCCTGTACCTATGAATAATTGTACCTACATGCTTTTACATAGTCGCTGTTTATCAAATCGGGTATTTTTCAAACATCAAATGTATGTGAAGTTTCCAACAAATTACCGTAATATCGTTGATTGGTGTGAGACTGATAGATGTTCATGGTAGTATTTTATTGATTTTTTTAGGTTAGATAACATACCGAGCACCTCTAGTGCTTATGAGTTATATTGTTAGATTTAAGTCTCTCTATCTCGGTAATATTTACGTCACTTAACGACGTTAATATTACCGAGAAATTTCCCAGTTCTTGGTTGCTATTTATAGGTTTCCTAGGTATTATTATTAAGGCGGAAAAATATTTGTTTCTAAGAGGTTTACTACTGTTAATTACTTGGACGTAGAAATGAAATAAGTAGATAATAACAAGATTGTAGTTAATAAACTTATATAGTGCACGGATTTCATTATGGAGTTTACATCGTTATTCTAATACGGAACATCTTCATCATCTTTCATACGGTACTAATGTAGTGTCACTGGATGGTGCTTGGGAAACTTATATTATAATTCAAAGAACTGTACAATGCCTAGAAAAGGCATCAAACCGTCTGAAACCGTTAAATTGTTCGCAAAAAAATGTATTGTTAGAAGTCTCATAGTAATCTTTTGGGTACCTAATCTTAATCGGCCTGTCAAGTGCGATTGATGCAACCCACCATTAGGGATTAGGGCTTGTGCACAAATCCCCCTGCCTGCCTGGCCTTCCCCCTGGTGATGTTTAGTGAGGTTCTGGGGTTATGCCCCCAACGTGATGAATTATTCATAAACGTCTCCTAATTGCAAGATTGTAAGTATTGTTTGTCCCTTTCGGTGTTACTATACATATCGGCTTGCTAAATTAAGAGACATTTATGAATAAGGGTTATTTTGTATACTTTCCCGTGGCTGTTACCGTTTCCATTTCTGTAGCCTGTGGTGGCGGCAGTAAGAATACATTTATCACCACCCCAACTCTTCCCGCGGCTGTCGTAAGAGCCGACTAAGGGATTGGAATGTCACTGACCATTCTTTGATAGAAGATTGATGATGGGCTGCTGCTTCTGCGTCATCATAGTGGACACATTACTGCGATTGTCAATCCGCTTGCCGAGCATGGCGATTATGGGCATTTTTTTATTATTTAAGCAGGCAGGCAGTTAGAAAACTGATGTAGCCTGTATCCAGTGATCATTGTGACAATAATCATAGTCAAGCTGTAGATGTGATGTACTTTTCATAATTCATAATTCATTTATTTGCAGAAAATAGTGTACATTAAAGATGGTAGTTACATTAAATTGATCAACTATTTAACTACATTGTAGCATGCAAATAATTTACTTATAACTACAGGCATTACCTAAAATAATAATGTGTAATTATTAATATGTACATCATGTCAAAAGTTAATAAAAACATTTTATAAATAATGCTATTCACGTTTTTTTTTTAATGTCAATTACGAAGTATGTACAAAATACAAAATATTTACTAGAAACTATCATTATTCTTATCATTCAAAAAATCATTTGTTGAGTAGTACATTTTGTTTAACAACCAATCATGCAGAATCTTTTTAAATTTCTCAAAAGGCATCTCTTTCATATACTGAGGTATTTTATTATAAATTTTTATACACATCACACTACCATTTTTCCTTAACATGGCCATTTTATGTTGTTTACCTAGTACTAATCTGCCTTTATCTCTGGCTCCCCTTGGAAATATGTCCCCCGCTGTACTAAATAGTTCTATGTGCTCCTTTACAAATTTAGCAGTTTCGTATATGTAAAGACACGGCAAAGTAAGAAAATTTAATGTTAGAAACAATGGCCTACATGATTCTGCTGGGGCCATTCCCCAGATTGCACGAACACAATTTCTTTGACTTAAAAATACTTGACTTACATTAGTACCATTCCCCCAAACAATGAGACCGTATCGTAGAGTGGATTCCACATAGCCGTGGTAGGCCGTTAAAGTAGTTTTGCAGTTAGTTGTTCGTCGTAATCGAACTTGTCTAGTCCATTTTTTAACTTATTCCTTTTTTTTGCTGAGATCACGTCTCTGGGAGTTTGCGTCTATACGCATCGCATAGTCAATTGGAGAGGCTTACGTCCAGCAGTCAACTGATATATGATGATGTGATGTGTATACTTTCAGATGCAGATGTGTCGCTAACCGCAGAACCGCCACCCCCAACATACGGCACGCTCAAAGGGCTGGAGCACAGCATGAACCCGCTCCTGATGCGATACTCCAGAGAGACGGATATGTCCATAGCTGCGGCGCGTAACGAGAGCCGCGCTAACATATTCAGCTTGCCGTACAAACGGGCGCCTTCGCCGGAACCACAGCTGGAACCATTCAAGTAGGACCTTACATTAAAAACTATTTAACAAAGCCTTGCCCCCTTGTTCATAAACTTTTCCTAACTTAGCAAGCCCTTGTGGGCGGATTTTTATTTTATTGTAGTTTTTTTTTTTAATTTTCCAAATTTGGATTTTTTTTTATTTTTTCTACTTAGAATAGCGAGCTCTTTCGATCCTCATTAACAGAAAAAAGTGTCCCGAAAATTCCATACATTTTTTTGTCTTCCACTGAGTTACGGTTGAAGAAAGTGTATGAAAAATTATACTATGAACTCAATGGAATTTGTTTTTTTTGGTACACTTTTTTATTTCTATCAGGATCGTAAAATTCTGAGTAGAAAAAATAAAAAAGTCCAAATTTGGAAAATTTTAAAAACGACAACAAAATAAAAATCCGCTAAAGTATTGTTTGTCACTTTCGGGCGCACATGCACACGCTGACTCAATACTTCGAATAAGACATGTCCTTTCACATTAAGCGAACTGAGGCCCTAATACCGTGAACCACGAACGAAGCGTTACCTCTATCTCGTACTTGTGAAGTCGTACTTAAGTATGACAGAGAGGCAACACTTCGTTCGTGGTTCGCGGTTAGGCCTCTGATTCGTATTGCATTATCCGAGGTTCGTTCAGTATGAAATCACAATACTTGATATTACAATAACCTGTCCTTTTTCAGAGAACACTTCGGCCAAAAAATACTGCTCAAATGCGAAAGCTTAAAATTTAGATTACAAGCGCCAATAGATGGCGACAAAGAGCTCCTATGCCAAGTAGAACCTTACTTCACTTACCTGTCTCTGTACGACGCAAGAAGCGGCAAGAAGCTGACTGAAAACTTCCACTTTGACCTCAACCATGCGGCGGTGAAGGATCTAGTCAAAGACCTTGAGGACACGAGCTCACTAGTCGAGAACTTTAGCTGCGATGTTAAGTTAGATGTTAAATTGATACCGGAGGAATGGTTCAGATCAAAGAGACAGGTGCGTATTTTACTTGAAAACCTAATAACCAGTAAAATCAACATGCCATTTGTTTTTTCGCAACATGCCATTTGCCCAACATGTTTATGTGTATGTAAGATCCATTTCTCGAATGATACAAGAATTATATTTTTAGTGTGTTATTATTTATTATGCCGATTCATGCGATTTGACAGTTCGGAGACTAATATATTGGACTATATTGGTGCTCATATATCGAAATACGTATCTTATCGCCCTGTCAATACTTTCCTGTTCGGATATTTATTGTTTGCTTCGATGACTATGTTCGCGACTACAAACGCCAAAACATTAAACTGACCATTCATGCACTTTATACGCATTCTAATAAGGGTCACTAGTGGTCAGTTAATTATAAAGGCATTTGTATATTATACAAATACGTACCTACATTAGCTCACGGTAGCTCGCGGGCGTCTGGTATTACAATAATATAAAAACATGTGTCTATTTCAGGTCCTGCTGTCGATAAACAATCCTCACCCAGACTTGTTCTTAGTGGTCAGAATAGACAAAATCCTTCAAGGCCATGTAAGTCAAGTTCTGGAGCCCTACCTCAAAGCCACCAAGGACCCGCGGTTAGGACTCAAAGTGCATAAAACCGTCCAGTCTTACGCCAACCGTGTTGGAACCTATAGGATGCCGTTCGCATGGACTGCCAAGCCGTTATTCAAGTAAGGATATTGTAATTTCAACTCAGTTCACTTGAAATGATACTACGACTTTTTAAAAATTGTCAAGAAAGGTTTACTCCTCAGTACTGATCAAAATCTGTCATAATTAAGATCAGTATCTGTCACACTAAACTAAATTAACAACAACGTAACATGATACAGTGATAAGTGAGTTTAACCGTTCGTTTCATTTGATATATTTATAGGTATTATAATAATTATGTTCAGCAGTGGACGTCTTTCGGCTGATATGATGATGATGATTATGATAAAAATTACTGAATTAATTAACATGTCTCACGTTAGTTTAAATCAGTCATTATAAATTACAGTGAAAATATGACAAGATTATTCACTACATATGCATATTTAATATGGAATTATAATTTGTTTTTCAGATTATATAGTAACGACTTGGACACGACCCCTGAATTTCCCGCCATTTACCGCCAAGAGCCAAACAAAATGTCTGACGATGATTTGCTAAAGATACTGTCAGATTTCCGTAAACCAGAGAAATTGGCAAAACTGACAACAATACCTGGCTGGCTCAATATCAACATTAGTGCCAGCAACGAACAAATACCCAGTAAGTAAACACTTACCATATACATAAACGTCTCATAACTAAGCAAGCTGACACACTGTATTATTTAATTTGTCCCTTCTTATTAATATTTTGGCTTGCTAAGTTAAACTTCATTCCTTGGTTTTAATATGTCCCTGTAACATATGTTTGATAAGATATTGAAAATGTACGTCACCACCCCTACTCCTCCTGCGGGTGTCGTAAGAGTCGACTTAGGGATTAAAGTGTCACTGACAATTCTACAAGATTGATGATGGGCAGTAGCGTCATCATAGTGGACATATTACTGCGATCGCCAATCCGCTTGCCCAGCGTGGCGATTATGGGCGTTTACCTCCTAATGCGTCTATACGCATAGTTAATAGGAGAGTCCTACGTCCAGCAGTGGACTAACATAGGCTGATGATGATGACACTGTTATGTAACTTTAGTACTTAAGTATCTAATGCAAACAAACCCATATGTTTATATTATTTTAGGCTATAAAGTTTAAATTTAAAAAATTCTAAGATTATACAGGGATCAGTTTCCTATAACGTGGTCTTCCAGCTGTGCACCATGCTTCTCAATTCTTTATTAGCGATTCACTTAAAATTAATGGTTAACTTATATTTCCAGACTGTATGACAACGGCATACGCAGCACTCAAGCCGTTTCCACTACCGCCTACCTCCCCACTCACACAAGAATTAGCGACACTGAACATGGAACCAGAACAACCGTACGCAGCCTTCATACATCACTTGTACGTCAGACCTCTGGCACTGAACTTCGAGTCACAGAAAATGTTCGCCCGGGCGAGGAATATCGCTTGCTCCATTGAGTTGAGGGAGTGTGATAGTGGCGACAATAAGCCTTTACAGGTTGGTACTGTTACTATTTTTTGATATTATAGCTAAAAAAACTATAGCTGACCGGTTTTACTGTCGCTTTCAAATAAATAAATGTAATTTGCAGATAGGTAGTAGGATGGTCCAAAAAAAATTTTTTTTTTTATATTCCCGCTCCAGTGGGCTTATTATTGTACATGTCCCCTAAAAGTATTGTATACCAATTTTCAGACTAATCGAGCATCATTTAGAGGTCGCTCAAAATTCGACAATTTGGCAGTACATAAATGTATGAAATGAAAATCTCCCCTGTTTTTTTTAAACTGGTGTGAGTTTTCATAGCTTTAACTGTAGATTTTCAATAAAGCCCACTCATTTAAGCACATGCTGCTTCAATTTTAAAATTTTAGTGAAGTGTAAATTTTTGATTTGCATGAGATCAGCGAAAGTTTAACCGTTTTGAGCGACCAGTGAATAATCAGCAAATTAGCTCAAATTTGGTATATAGACTACTTTTATATAGTAGAACAAGTGAGGCTATGTGGAGGTAAGATTTTTAGAAAGATTTTTTTTCTTCATACTGTTGTGGACCACTCTAATAGGTAGCCCTGCCTAAGCTCTATCATCAGACCCAAAGAAATTGTACAGACAAATAGAGTAGGATCAGAGATATTTATATTCTTTCAAAATGTATTCCTTTACAGGTTGTCTATGGTCGAGGTGGCATGACAACACAATACCGTTGTTCAGTGCTACACCACAACGCTAACCCGACATGGAGCGACGAAGCCAAGATCCGTCTACCGGCCACCATCACATCGAACCATCACTTGCTGTTTACATTCTATCACATATCATGCGACTTGACTAAGAAGAATGACACTAATGTCGAGACGTGTATAGGGTGAGACTATTTTTTATTTACATAAATCCCGGGATACTATCCGTCAGATAAAAAATACCACTATCCTTTTCTCCAGGCATATAATAGAAAAGGACAACTAACATTTATCTCACTGATTTATTTTAATCGCGGATTGTGGAACAGGCCCTTTATAGTTTATATTCTAGTTCATTTTAATTAATCACCATAAAGTGTAAAGTCCTATTTAATTTATTGTAGTCCGGTCAAAATTCGTTAAAACATTGGTCTGGCATACCTCTTGCAGGATTGATTTCTGTAGGTACTTAATCAACTTGGTCTGTTTCAATGTAAAATCGTTGCTTTCACTTGCTTTATTAAAACTATTAAAAGGAGCACTGATAAATTTGCTATTCTGCCCTCCGGCCGGCAAGCAGCACTTTGCCGGCCGCTGCGCTAAACTAAGTTTCCGCCTGTTAGCTCCGTTGAGCAGAAAAATAATACACACACCTCGGCCGTTAAATGGGAAAACCTCGGATCACATGTTTGTTGGCCTCGGCTTCGTCTCGGCCTACAATTACACGTCATCAGAGATATTTCCCACTTAAATGGCCTTGGCATGTAATCTACTATTAGAATGTCATATCTTATTTTTTTTACTTTTTTTGGGATATTAATGGATTGTAATTTTTGCATTACAGGTACGCATGGGTGCCGTTATTGAAGAATAACAAGTTCGTCGATGAGATCGTAAATCTGCCTATAGCCACACATTTGCCTTCAGGTTATCTATCAATCCAGCCACTCGGACTTGGTAAAGGGGTGAGTAATGTTTAGTACTTTAGTTAATGCTTACGAAGATAATAATAAATAAATAATAAATAAATATCTTGGGACATCTTACACAAATCAACCTAGTCCCACGGTAAGCTCAATTAAGGCTTGTGATGTGGGTACCAGGCGACGATATATATAATAGATACATACATATAGATACTTAAATACATAGACAACCATGACCAAGGAACAAATATTTGTGATAAATAAATATGTACACAAATAATGCCCTCGCCGGGATTCAAATTAAAAAACTATCTGTGATATGCCAAGCAAGGAGGATGTTAAATGGCTCGCGATCAGAAACGAATTGCAATAATTTCCCTCACTCATCCTAGTCTTCATTGATATACATTATTCAATTCTTCATTTGATTCGATTTCAACCTAATCGTCATCTACCTTTTATAATCATGTTATTTAAACTTTTGAACGCCAACGACTGATATTATCGGCACCGCAGATTCAACGCCAAAGACCAATATATAAGTATTGGCCCACAGATAAATATAGACCTACACGCACGTGATTAAAATTCAATTTCAGTTTTGACATTTTGTTAACGTGGCGTCTGAGTGACAGCTTTTGTATTTGACGTGGCGGCAGAAAGGTTAAATAAACTCTCTATATCTATAATCCTAAACTTATGCCAAAGAATCCAAGCGGCGAAGTCTAATATTCCTTAACTTTTTTCACAGAACGCAGGCCCCGAAGTGATCTGGGTCGAAGGCGAAAAGCAGCTATTCCGCTGCCAACTTGTCTTAGACTCCACAGTGGCAACCCGTGACACCCATCTCCACAACTTGTTCGTACAAGCTGAACGGCTGATTAAGACCAACTCCCCGCCTACTTCGCCGTCCCCACCGCCGTGGAATGATGTATGCAATGCGCTGAAGGCTGCGCATGCGATCAAATTGAGTGCGCTGGTTGCGTTCTTGCCAACGGTGTTGAATCAACTGTTTGAATTGATGGTATGTAAATGATCAACTGTCAATTTAATGCTTTCTAATTGTTGTTTATTAAGAAGTGACGGCACGGCGACGTGGCGTTGTTAGCTGGGTTGTTGATCTAAAATAACCAGAGTCTCGGAGTTCTCATCTCTCTAGAGCTCTGGCATTTTATTTTATAAAAGCGCCACGATACATTAAGATAATACTCGTAAATATCAGTTGGATCATTAATGAGAATGTGTATTATTTCTGGGCAAACACGAAACACTTAACTAGCAGGATTTGAAAATTTCAGAATGGTGCTCTAAAATTCTTGTATTACTATAGTAGACGGGTTATAACGTGTTTAATTATGGATGTACAATTGTACCTTAGTCTATTATATAATTCTTTCTTTTGTATTTCAGACCGTAGAAAAAAGTTACACGCATGACATGGGCTATCAGATTGTAAAGTTGATTGTGCATTTTGTGCATATGATTCATGACTATGGACGGAAAGACTTGCTGGATAGCTATGTCAAGGTAACTTGTAAATTAAATTCACATCACTTCATAGTATAAAACAAAGTCGCATCGTGCTGTTGGTCGCTGTGTATGCTTATATTTTTAAAACTACGCAACGGTTTTTGATGTGGAATTTAATAGACAGAGCGATTCAAGAGGCAGGTATTATTATTGTACCCGTGGGGTTTTGTACCGGTGCGGGTCGCTAGTTAATTACATCCTATATGTAATTAGTTTACCTCTACTGATAAATATTTCAAAGAAGCTTAGAATAATCAATTGTTGGCTCACTGGCTCAACATCTTAACCATAAGACTGTTTGAATTACAGTGGACAATTAGTTAGAATAACATACCTAATTAGTTTAAATTTTCGCATCTTAGTTGAGGAATGTCTTTTCAACAAGGGTTATTTTTTCTGTTTTCATAGGAGAATTAATCTCTATTGACAAAGTGGAAAGAAGCCCATTTGAAAATGACACTCTTCAGTTATTTTAATGAAAAACGGTTTCTTCCTATACATTTTATTTCTCTTACAGTACGTGTTCAACTGCGTAGAGTTCAAACTGCACACAGTATTAACGGCGCCACTGTACATGTTCGTGGACCCCAACCAGCAAGACTTCTTACTGGGGCACAAGTTCATGCAGTACTCCAGTTTCTTCTTCGATATTATCATCAAAAGCATGGCTCAGTATCTTATTAACACTGGAAGAATTAAGGTTGGTTCCATTGAGATACACACCTGCTTATGTTAGCATTATCAAATTCCGACGTATTGAGAAAATGTACACGTAAATCTAGGTATTCTATTTCGATGGCATCATTTACTCAGCCATTATTTAATTTTAATTCTCGCCTCATAGAATTTGTCCCCAATTACGTGTCAGTATTTTTATTAATAAAACAATTTATAGAATTGTTATTCGAGGTTTTTTTAATGTTTTGCATATTATATTTACAGATGTCACGAAACGAAAGATTTCACGCCGATCTCTTGGATAACATAGAGAAATTGGTCACAACTGTTGAACCTTCATACATACTGCAACAGCCCTTGCAGACGCATATATTTAACAAAAATCTTGCCGTATTTCTTAAGGTACCTATATATTTAAATGAAGTCTTATTGTGTCTCATTAGAGTTCATATCTATTTCATATGTTTTGATTTACTTTTCAGTCTTGCCTGTCATTTATGGATCGAGGCTTTGTGTTCCGCCAAGTCAAACGATACCTAGACAAATTTAAAGCTTGCGAGCCGAAAGCACTGTTTGAGTTTAAATTCACGTTCCTACAAACGATATGTTCACACGAACATTATGTGCCATTCAACTTGCCACTGCACTCAAACAAGCTGGGAAAAGATTTAAATGAAGGTAAAGATGAATACCGTAAGTTTTTGTTGACCTATTTTTGTCATATTTTCTATCTAACATATATAAATTTGTCAGCCTCCATAGCCTAGTTGGTAGTAACCCCGCCTACGAAGCTGGAGGTTCCGGGTTCAAATTCCGACGAGGGCATTATTTGTGTATTTATTTACCACAAATATTTGTTCCTTGGTTATGGCTGTCTATGTATCTAATTATCTATTATATATATCGTGTACCCATATCACAAGCCTTGAGCTTACCGTGGGACTAGGTCGATTTGTGTAAGATGTCGCAAAATATTTATTTATTTATCTTACTTACATTGCAGATCCAGCAAAACTGAAACTTTCAGAGGAATTTATTATGAGGCACTTCCTGTCAGGAACATTACTGAAACAAGTGAGTATAATCTGATTACATTTGAAATTGATTACACTTAGAATTCATTTTAACAACAACATACTACTCAACATTAATGTTATTAGAGATAATTGTGAATTATACCACAACCATTGTCAAATCTCATCATCATCAGCCTATGATAGTCCACTGCTGGACGTAGGCCTCTCCTATTAACTATGCCCTGCCAAATTCCCATAATTGCCACGCTGGGCAAGCGGTTTGGCGATCGCAGTAATGTGTCCACTATGATGACGCTGCTGCCCATCATCAATATTTTATCAAATAATGGTCAGTGACACTTCAATCCCCTTTTCATTGTCAAATATTGTTTCAAAATAACATTTTTTGGTAATGAACGTAAATAACTTTTAGGTGGAACAATCCCTTCGAGAGGCGCCTCAAAAGCGGCGAACGGCACTAGGCGTGCTTCGAGCACTTCTTACGAAGCACGAACACGATGACCGCTATCGATCGCGGCAGTGCCGTGCACGCTTGGCGCAGCTATATGCGCCTTGGCTCTCCATAGTACGAGGTAAGATGGCGCCCAACGTGGGGCCTTTACACATGTTGCGGTGAAACAATTCCAGGCCAACGAGCAAGCTATACTTCGTGAATTTCTAAGAAAGCTCTAATATGATGACTTGATTGTGGCGTACACGGTTCACGGTGTACGCACCCTGATTGGTCACCGTACGAGTTGAGTTGGCTCCCAACGTGGGGCTCATGTAACCTTAGGTAAGATTAAGAGGCGCCTCAACAACGGCGTACGACACAGCATATGAGCTATATGCGCCTTAGCTCTCCATAGTACGAGGTAAGATGGCGCCCAACGTGGGGCCTTTACATGTTGCGGTGAAACAATTCCAGGCCAACGAGCAAGCTATAGTTCGTGAATTTCTAAGAAAGCACTAATATGATGACTTGATTGTGGCGTGCAAAGTGCCATACGAGGTGAGTTGGCTCCCAACGTGGGGCTCTTGCATATCCCTTGGTATGTCTAAGCACTGATCAGTGACGACGAAACTATTAGAAAAATATTCGTGACACACGAGGGGACACATATACCTTAGGTAAGACTAAGAGGCGCCTCAAAAACGGCGTACGACACATATTATAACATGTTACATTATAATTTAGTTACACTTAAAAGAGACTCATGCCTGCAGTCAAACTGTGGAAACAGTTTTGCAGGGAACTGTATTATATATAAGTTTATTGTATGCTGTAATAATAATAAATAAATAACAAGGTGTAACTCGCGCCGTTTTTACGAATCACAAACATCATGGCCTCATCATTGATCTATCTATAACATCACCCTAGCTCTCTTCGCCGTATGAGGTAAGTTGGCGCCCAACGTGGGGCCTGGTTAAATGATGACATTAAAAAACCTTCAAGTTTCCTAAAAAGTGACGTCCTCTAACGCGGCAATAGTGCGCTTGTCTCACACATTTCTGCAGCCAGGCTGTATGTCTTACAAGATAAGTGGCACCCAACATGGGTAAGCTTTGGTTATTGGTAAAGTATCACTCGCTACTCTCGTGTTGTATAGTTATAACATTCAATAATTGTTTTAATTAGGAACGTAGTTACCCTCATGTTCTAAATACTTAATCAAATTTAGACTGCATTATCAGTGCTATCTTCAGGTGGATTGAAGATCTTATACAACTAAACAATCTACCAAATTTTACATTTAGTTTCACCTATATTTTTTATCACGTTTAATTAGAAATTAGTGAAATCATGTTCCTATTCACCAATTTTTATTTGCTTCATTTTCCATACTTTCTTCGTTATAGACAACGCCCACCGCCTAGTAACCAAAACACTAGCCAGTCCAGTGTTAGAAAACGGTCACGACAAAGTAGACGGAGACGCGACCGTCAACCCAATCATCAATAACACTACAAAAGACGTGGCTTCAGCAAACAGTACGCCGAGAAGAAACCGGCTCACGCTACACTTTGACCATACACCTGTGAGAAATTCCGCGCACTTCAAAGACCCACCTGTTGTGCAAATCAACAATTACGGCAAAGGTCAGTATTTCGTAATTATTGCCTGCTTTACGCACTTGTTTGTCTTCAAATATATGTGAACTGGTTTTGGAATTTACCTGTTTCTAACGCACACTCTTAGTGTAATACACATTTTTCATTACCTACATTTATTATTTTAAATCCTTCCGCATACATACTTTTAACTCTTTACATACCAACGACAGATAAATAGACCCGGGTTCGAGTCCGCAGGGACGAACGATGAGGCGAATCTAACGATCCATGATCTATTTTAATAAGCCACGATTCGCAAAAACGAGCTACCTCGCGTGGAAATTAATACGTGAACTGCTGAACTTCCGTGTAAATCTAGAATAGAAACGGGCGGCTTAAAAAAAATGTATTAATGATTTTGATCTTTCTGCCAATATGTTGTGAATGTGTATGTACAAAATATGATAATTTGACGAACCTCACATCCTGAGTATGTATTGTAAATTCGTTGTTCAGGTAACCGTGTGATCAAAACCGAATAAGCTTCAAAGTAAGGTTAATGTTCGCTCTCTTACCTCTAGTCACTCGCTATCTTTGAATGCTAATCAAAAGGTAAAACTTAATACATTGCTGCACACAAAGCTATCTAGTATGCACTTGTGTGTTGTAGATCACGCAACCAATACTTCACAAAGCTCGCTAGAGTCTGTGTCGACGATGTCCGGCGGCTCGCTCCCGAGGAACGCCGGCCGCTTGGACCTGAGCGATATAGGCGACCAAGTCAATAGGTAAACACTTCTGACACTCACGGTTGCGGTGAATCTTCGCCTTCCTACCATAGATAACTTAAATTACAGACTAGCCTAATCCTTTGCTCATATTTTCTCTGAATTTACTGAATTTATATATTCACAAATAACTTCAGTGTTGGATAATGGAAACCTAGGCTTTTCGAAACATGTCACGCGTAGTGATTAGTCACTATAAAAATAATTAAACGGTTAAACTCACGTGTATTTAAATACACGGGAATTTAACCGTTTAATTATTTTTATAGTTATAATGTCTCACAAAAGCTTAAATTCAACTCAGTCACGGTACGAACGTTTCTAAATATATCATCCTTTATAAGTATTGGTTACCTAATACACATGCATATAAATACATAATAATGACTGTTGTTTGCCTTCCTAGAGCACAAGGACTGTCCGGCCTTTTTCGGATTAGAAACCTTACTGTATTTTGTGACACTTACTAAAATTTATTATTTTAGCAGGTGTCACAAAATACCTCTATAATATACATATTAACCGATTCATGGTTTGATACGTACCCCATTCAATATGATTCAAGTGCAATACCTATCTAAGTAAGTTTTCCCGCAACCGCCTTCAACACATATCATGACGAAACACATGCATAAACCTTAGGCACGGGTCTCACCGCGAGCTATGAACTATGAGCTATAAACACGAACAATAGATACGCACTCCCGTGTAAAAAAAAGAGATACGGCGATACTCGACCGGCGGTGATAGCTGATAGCTGGGCGAGTATCGCAATGTCTCTTTTATTTACACGGGAGTGCGTATCTTTTGGTCGTGTTTATAGCCGATAGATCGTAGCTTTGTAGCTCGCGCTGACCAGTGCCTTATTCCATAGCCATAAGGTCTACAAGCATTCAATGAAATATGTCATCACAATAACCCTACACCACTAAATGTGCTGTCCTGTGTGTGTCCCAGATTCGGTGTGATGTCCGCGGAGGAGGTGCGCGATGTGCTTTTGTGTTTCCTGTTTGTGTTGAAGTACCTAGACGAGGAACGGCTGGTGGAGTGGTGGAAGACTCATACCACAGCGCAGCAGCAGGCGTTTTTCAATGTTTTAGAGTAAGTTTTACGTGACTACGGATATATGTGAAAAGTCGTAAGTTTAACAACATGTTTCTATAGCTTGGATAATGCGGGACTTTAGATAGGTGCATAGTACGGGAGTATTTATATTTATGATACTTTGTTCAATGTATCTTTTATTGCTCTCATAAGAAGAACGTAATAGGCTTATAACCAGTGGTCGGATATCCCGGTGCAACACCAGGGGATACCAAGTAGAAAAGTTAATATGGATATGACCTAAATTCCCGGGTTTAGTTTGAAAAAAAAATATAGATCTGATAGGTATACTTAAAAGGCAGCTCAAATTGTCAACATAAACGAAGTCTTTGGGCGTTTTCACAAACCGTTGTTCAAAACACTTTTTTTTTATTCGGACAAGTTTGGGCTTGTTCGACTCAGGATCACGAGCTCTTTTAATTCTGAAGTGTCTCTTTACAAATTTGCTCCACTGACATTCGTAGAAGTGGAAAGGACTTTTTCGGCGTACCAAATAGATTTTAGATATGAAAAGGAATCGATTGAAAATAGAGAATCTAAAGAAAATAATTATATGCTATTTTAACTTTATAGAACCTAGTAAGCCATAATTCTTTCATAAAATACATATATTTACTCTAATGTGTCTGCGTAGGTGTGTCAAGTCTTCATGCTTAAAAATGTTTGATTTTATGTTACATACACGAGGATGTTTAATCCGTAACCAGGTATATTTTTTCTAACTTAGTAATTGATGACCTCAGGAAGACCATGTACCATTCAGTGGTTATTGGATACAATTTTTCTTTAACTTTAAATTAATAAAATTTTGAGGTATCTGCGGGAGACCTCACCTAAAATGTTTAATTTAGGCTGGGTATGGATATTGTTTTAATCCTGATCACGGATTTAAATAATCGTGTATTATATGATATTTCTGTTTTTTTTTACGTTCGCAATTTCTAGAAGTGGAACCTATTGTGCCTTAGTAAAAAGCTTCTATTTTTAAAGCTAAACTCTTTTATTTAATAATATTAATACCAAAAGGTTATTTGGTACTAAGGTCAATATTAAACAAAATTTATAACCCATCTCTTAAATTATTGTCGAAATCGCATAATAATAAATGCTTGTATGTACATGCACTTATTTTGCGTTACAAAATATTACTAAACTTTACTGGATGTAATTTTGTGGAATCCCGTGGTATATCCATATTAGTATAATGTTTGAGGTAATTCACCCCTTGTTGCACCGGGATATCCGACCACTACTTATAACTCACTTACTTTTATACTAAGATATCAAGATGTCTTCTATAAAGGTGCGACTGCACCAATGCTCAAAAACGCAATGACGCGTCACTGCGTTTCCGTACCGTCAGCATTTTTGAGCAGCGGTCTGGGCAAAAACGGCACGGATACAATGCATCACTGCGATTCCGTACCGACACCGTTTTTGGAGCGTTAGTGCGGTCATACCTAAATGGAGTTACTTTCCCATTTGGACTGCGTCATATTCAAGTATTAGGCTTCGAGAACTACTTGAGATACTTTACATCTCAAGTTCGTAAATTACGATTACATTTTATCTTAATTATTTTTTAAGAATTATTTGACTATGTAAATCATGTAATTTTTCACTTTTTACTTATCACTTACATTCACATATCTCCTTAATTGAAACTATGTACAATTGTACACCCTATTTTCTTTTATATGGATCTAAAAGCGTTACTCACCGTATCTTCGTTTGTAGAATATGCGCAGAGCAGTTCCAATACGTCGGCCGCAAGCGTATCCTATCCGAGCTGAAAGCGACCACGCCCGACTGCAACGGCAAACCTAAACCGCTCAAAGCGCGCACGTTACCCGCGCGGATGAGCCCGCCCGACTTCTCCAAGGAACCGCCTATTATTGTGGAGAAGAATAATACGGTGAATAGGGAGAATCTTGCTACCGCTACTGTAACTACCGGTAAGGCGAATTTGCAGTATTGTTTTTTAATGTACGGTCGGCTCCAATAACATGTATACGATTTTGATCCTTATGCCCTTGACATACGTCCCGAAATGTATGCATATTATTAGACGTGACTGTACTTATTGTTCTGAAGTGCTCTTTAATAATACCATTAAAAGTCCAGTTTTTCTACGGCTATCTAGAGAAAACATGTACAGTTTACTTATTCGAAAATATTTTCAAGATAGTTCCTGGTTGGAGTACATACCCATATATTTTACGCCCTTTCACCTAGTCAGAAACTGATTCACAGATTTTGACTAAAAAACCTTTGTGACTGTGACCAGAATTTACTTAAAATGTAAATCCTCAAATAACTTTTCGAAAAACCCTCTTTTGATAATTAGCAATTGGAACATGCTAGCTAACCATAGCTACCATACCATTGCTACGTGTTTTGTTATATTAAGCGCATTAAAAACATGTCTTAAACCATTAATTTATCTTATAGTAAAGTTATTGCTATTTCTGTTGTCTCTTTAACAGAACTAGAGACTATAGCCGAGCACGCAGTAGTCTCAGCCGGTTGCCTAGCAACCGAGGTGGGTCTCACCATCATCGACCGCACCTGTCTCTTCACCAAGAACCTAGGAGCCGCTGACGGCGCCGCGGCCCGGCCTTACCTCAGGCTACTGCAGTTCCCACAGAGCGAGACGCTTTATAAACATCTGTTTGCTGCCTTGAGGGCATACATTAATCAGTTCTCGGAGACATTGTTTGAAGGTAAGCAAGGTTTTATAGCGTTGTATGTAATTTACGACACGATTACACACTTTTAAAGTAGCCATAGTTTACGCGTAAAGGCATGAACGTCGCTTCCAGAATGATCGGCTTTTGTGCTATTACGAGTATTTGAATGCGAGTTCACTACGATTTTTTCCTATGAAAAGATTTCGTTTTGAAATTTTGACGTGACGACCAGCCAACCAGTACATTTAAAAGCATTCTAGTTTGATCGTATCCTATTTTTCCCCAGCCTGTCTACCTGCGTCCCGATCGCTCTAACGCTATAGGTCAACATAAAAAAAATGGGACTTATAAAAAAAACTACAGTAGAAAGATATGTTGACAGGTGGAAGCACGCTATGCGCCGGAGTAGTTAGCGCCGTAGTGAGATTATGCGAAGCGCGAGCGGCTTGGCTTCGGCGAGAGGCTGCAGCGGCGTTATACTTGCTCATGCGTGCCAACTACCAACATGGTGGCGGCGGGAGTCTCACCAGGGTGCACTTACAGGTATTGTGCTAGTTTATCGAGACAAGTAGTGCAGATGTAAACACTGGTGTGGTTGTACGCTGCGTATGGAGTGGCTTCGGCGCGAGGCGGTGACGTCATACCGGCTCATTCGTGTTAACTACCAACAAGGAGACGGCGGGAGTCTCACCCGGGTGCACTTACAGGTATTGTGCTAGTTTATCGAGACAAGTAGTGCAGATGTAAAAACAATGGTGTGGTTGTATGCTGCGTATGGCGTGGCTTCTATACCGGCTCATGCGAGTTAACTACCAACAAGGAGGCGGCAGTCTCACTAGAGTGCAGTTACAGGTATTGTGTAAGTGTCTAGACAGGTGGAAGCGCTTGTGAACCCGCGCTTTGCTCGACTTCGGCGTGAGGCGACGGTGTTATCGTTATACCTTGCTATGCGCGCCAACTAGCGTCGGGCCAATAACTCGATGAATTTCAAACATGTATCTCACTTTTTCTATGGTTGACGGGTCATTTGCTTGGAAGAGTTAATGTGGTCCGACTAGCGGGGGAGTCTTACCCGGGTGCATCTACAAGTATTGTGCGAATATCCCGACTAGTAGTGTCAAGTGTGCTATAAATATGAGCTGTTGTATAATTTGATCTAAATTGTACCGACCGAAAGGGAACTGATCAATAAAAACACATCGCGTTTAATTATAAACAGTCGTATGCATTTAATCGCTCAGCTGTACTGATACAATTTTTCTCCGACTAAACAAAATTACATTTGAGACCTAGTATTTCACATGCAACACAACGTTGGCGTGATCTACGAAATACGAATTGCTTTTACCGCCATCTACCAGGAACTTATGTAAACTAGTTTTAATCACTTTCTACATTCCACCCACCAAGGACAATATTGACATGTCCTTTATTATAATAATTATAACCACCCACCATGAAATGGTGTAAATTAATAATGAAATGTAGATATAAGTTATAACTTAAATTGATAAACCTTCTATCACACAACATAACCATCATAAAACATACAACACAGCAAAATCTTAAAGTAACAACAATGTATAAATTTAGTGTATAAAAATGTACTACTCAGTAACAGGTAATATAATAAGCTTCGAAGTAGGTCGTTTTATAAAAGAATTTTTACATTTAATTGTTACTACTCGGGTTAACAAATCTGAACCAGGGTGTTTTTGTGTGATTCTACCGAAAAGCCACTTAGATGGAGGTAAGTCGTCTTCCTTCACCAACACGACGTCTCCAATTTTAGGCTCTGGAACTTTATGTGACCACTTATAACGATGAAAATAGTGAGTCAAATATTCATTCGACCACCGACGCCAAAAGTTTTGCAACATGTGTTGTGTCAATTGCCATCGCTTCAATGAGGTAATGTTCGAACCTTCAAAGTTTCTTTCTGGTACTGTCACTAGTGATTCTCCAATCAAAAAGTGACCAGGAGTCAAAGGGTTCGGCTCGTTGGGATCGTTATGCATTACTGAGATTGGCCGAGAGTTCAAGCACGCTTCTATTTGGCTCAGTAATGTGGACATTTCCTCGTATGTAAGCGTTGAATCACCGATAACTCTTTTTATGTGGTATTTCGTGGATTTGATCCCCGCTTCCCATAATCCACCGAAATTTGGACTTTTAGGTGGTATAAAATGCCACGTAGTACCATCTGAAGCCAAACTTTCCGCTACTTCATTAATCATAGTCGATTTCTCAGCATTGAATAAATCCTTTAACTCTTTTGCAGCTCCGACAAAATTTGTGCCATTGTCGCTATGAATTTCTAAACAGCGTCCACGTCTGGATATGAAACGCTTAAATGCTTCAAGAAATCCACGAGATGTCAACTCACTCACTACCTCTAGGTGTATGGCTTTTGTCACCATACATATAAACAAACACACGTACCCCTTGTACGAACGGTGTCCTCTACCCTTTGATGTTCGTAGGTTAATGGGTCCTGCATAGTCAACTCCACTGCGAATAAATGCTCTATCTGGAGTGACTCTTGCTGAAGGTAACCTTCCCATCATTTGAGTTTGAATCTTAGCCTTATAACGAATACAAGGAACACATTTTCGAATATGTTGTTTGACTAAATCCTTTGCCCTTATAATCCAATAAGCTGATCTCAAATAATTCAACATGGCTCGCTGTTCACCATGCAGAGTCCGCTTATGAGCATCGGCAACAATCAGTTTCGTTATATGTGAATCATGTGGTAAGATCAAAGGATGTTTCACATCTTCCGTTTCTGAAGAATTCTCTAACCGACCACCAACTCGCAAAAGATCATTTTCTATAAAAGGTGTTAGAGAACGAATTTTTGAATTTTTTGATGTAATATATCCGTCTTTTTTTATTTCCGAAATTTCAGTTTTGAACTCTTCATTCTGGCATATTTTTACACAGTTTTTTAACGCTTCATCTAACTCCCATTTTCGAAGGTATTTAGTGTGATCTCGTTTTTGACTCAAATCCCGTTTATTTAGAAAACGTCTACAATAAGCAACGACACGAATAAGCTTGCTTAATGACGAATACTTGTTCCAAAAAGGTTCTTCAACAACTCCTAAATGAACTTTAAGATATGTTTCTAGTTGAGTCTCATTATTTTTTGGTTTCGTATAATTAATAACATCATTGTATAAAAACTTCGGACCAGCTTTCCACAATTCATGATCATTCAACTCTTCAGGCCGAATTCCACGTGACGCACAATCTGCCGGATTCTCTTTGGTTGATACGTGCGCCCACTGTGAAGAATCCATAGTTGTGAGTATTTCAGATACTCTGTTGGCCACGAAAGTTTTCCAATTACTTGGATGTTTGTTGAGCCATGCGAGCACTACTGTGGAATCTGTCCATGCTCTCAAATTATGTTTGGGTATGTTCATAACTGCAGCAACCTCTTTTAATAGTTTAGCTACAAGCACAGCACCGCAGAGTTCTAATCTCGGTATACTGACTTGTTTTACAGGAGATACTCTGGTTTTAGCAGTTATCAGAGCTACACGAATTTCGCCTGAAGATTTTACTACCCGCAGATATACAACTGCTGCGTATGCGACTGTAGCGGCATCGCTAAACCCGTGTAATTCAACTAACGTGTCATTTGAGTTGGTGTACAGCCATCTTGGAATTCGGAAGTTTGCAAGGTAAGTCAACTGTTCTCTATAATTTAGCCAGTCTTGCAATATATCAACTGGAGGTTCTTCGTCCCATCCGATTCCTGCTATCCACAATCGCTGTATAAAAATCTTTGCTACTACAACACACGGTGATAACCATCCTAGAGGGTCAAATAGACGCGAAACATCGGATATTATTTTTCTTTTTGTTGCAGGTGATTGGAGCGGAGGCAGATTTACTGAGTACTGAAACTCATCTTTATCTCTATTCCAGGTAAGTCCTAAAATCTTTGTTATACTGTCTGTTTTTATTTCCAGGTTGTCCTTTTCAGATTCGTCCGGTAAATTCTGGTTTTCTCTTTGATTTATATGTTCCAACAATTTCTTTTCATTGCTTGCCCATTTTTGTAGCTGAAAACCACCTTCGTTTAATAAAGCCTTCATTTCTTCATACAGTTGAAACCCTTCTTCTATTGTTTGACTTCCCGTCATCAAATCGTCCATGTAGAACTCTTTATGAACTCTAGGTGCAGCCATGGGATATTTTTCTTTGTGATCACAAGCAACTTGATTCAACGCTTTTACAGCTAGATATGGCGCAGAAGCAGTTCCGAAAGTTACGGTTAGTAATTTGTAATCCTTGATTTTATTTTCAGATTTTTCTCGCCACACTATGCGTTGGAAGTCCGTATCCTCGTCAGCCACCCGCACCATGCGATACATTTTTACAATGTCCGCAACTAAACAGACAGGATGTTGTCTCCAACACATAACCAGGTGACGAAGGTCTGGTTGTAGGGTAGGCCCAACCATGAGTAGATCGTTGAGTGAAATTCCTTTGTCATTTTTGCAGGAAGCGTCAAAAACAACTCTTACCTTAGTTGTGCTTCTATTTTCGCGTATTACAGCGTGATGCGGTAAATATATAGCTTTCTCATGGTTGTCATCAGGTTCTACCACAGGTACCATGTGTCCTAGTTCCTCATACTCCCTTATAACTTCTGTATATCTGGCTTTCAGGGTTTCATCTCTGTCGAACTTCTTTTCCAAGCTATGTAGTCTTTTAACTGCAATGTTACGTGAATTACCTTTGCAGATGGGATCTTCGCGGAACGGTAACTTCACCACATACCTGCCTTCTTCGTCTCTCGTGGTCGTAGAGGCGAAAATATTCTCACATTTTTGTTCTTCTTCTGTAAAAAGCTTGTTGTGAACTTTTGGTTCTGCTTCTAATTCCCAGAAGCGTTTTAACATATCGTCCTCAATCACTTGAGAATGCAAGACGGTTACATTTTCATTTGCACTTATGGTACCCACTGGACCAGACAATATCCATCCAAAGGCAGTGCGCTGCGCTATAGGACATCCCTCTGGACCTGTCATGAGCCCTTCTCTGAGTACCTTACAGAGAACTTCAGCTCCTAAGAGTACATCTATTTTATTAGGCGTCCTATAATACGGATCCGCCAGTGTGACCTGTTTCAATTCTATCCATTCCGGAACAACTACCTTCTGGGACGGAAGATAATTGGTGACCTTATTTAGAACGTAGGCTTTCAATTTTATATTAAATGTCGGATCGATGCGCGATTGAACTTTTAACTCTACTATATACTTCGGTGGCACCGAAGTAGGATCGCCGCCTAATCCCGATACTGATCCCTTTATGGGAATTTTCTTTATTCCTAATGCCTGTACAACAGCTTCAGTGATGAACGAGGCTTGTGAGCCTTGGTCTAATAACGCGCGAATCACCTGATGGTCACCTGTTTTGGACTCAGCCTTTACAAGGGCTGTAGCTAATAAGACTTCATTTCTCATTAATCCTGTTGTAAAACAGTTGACTGTCGGTGTGGTCTCTGATTCAACATTTTCTGTCGCGATATGTGTACATTCCTTAGGAACACCTTCAGCTGCCTGAACTACTTTCCTTGGATTGGCAGTTGAAGTGGACTCGTCTTTTTGGTGAAGCAACGAATGATGCTTCCTCCCACAAATTCTGCAACTAGTGGCCTTTTGGCAAAATCTAACCGTGTGATTACTGCCTAGACAGTTGTAACAAATTCTATTATTAGTTACAAACTCATGTCTCTTGTCATAATCCTCATTTGCAAACTTTTTGCAAAAACATAATTTGTGAGACTCAGTACAAAATTCACATGATATAGCAGATGCATTTGCGACATGAAGCGCATTTGGTTTGTTTGAACTAATATTCAGAGGTTTTCCGTAAGCATTGGGACTTTTGTTGAAGCTTCGCGGTTCGATAAATTCCAGAGCTCTGTACCTGCTCGTCAAGAACTCTTTGAATTGGTCAAAAGTCGGCAACGCGTCAGAAGCTGAGTTAGTCGCAACGCTGAGTTCCCATTGTTTACGGGACTCTGGGTCAAGTTTTAATGTCAACAGATGTATAACTATAATGTCCCACGTAGAGACATTTATGCCTAAGTTAGACAGCGAACTTAAACAATCTGTCGACGTGTCTAAAAGATCCTTTAGAAAAGCAGGAGATTCAGAGGTTGCATTTTTTTGACTTAATAGCCGTTTCAGAATGCAATGCGATAAATATTTTTTATTATTGTATCGCTGTTCTAGCTGATTCCAACACCTTGAATAATTTGATTCCGAAACGGGTATGTTGCGAAGCAACTGCTCTGCCTCTCCTGTAAGGTAACTTTTGAGATATTGCAATTTTTGCACGTTATCTAAGGAGTTGTTGTTGTGAATCATTGACACAAATAAATCTTTGAATGTCATCCATTCCTGATATTTGCCAGAAAATTTCGGAATACTTAATTTGGGCAGTTTTACCGAATTGGTCCTAACTGGTGTACTGTCTTCATTACAGGTGACCTTTGATTGACAAGAATGGAAACTACTGAATTCAGCTAAAGCATCTTTCAATTCGCACCGGTACTCTGTATATTCATCCTCTGCTTTGTCATAGGCTTCCTCAACTATGTAGGGTTTGGACTTGAGACTTGAAATATCTGGACTTCGCATTAACTCTTTATGTCCTTGCCTGAATTCGGACCACAGCTGTTCTAGGGCTTCTAGTCTGCTTTCTAAATAATTTTCCGTTATGCGCTGTTTTGGAGATTTTTTGAAGTTAACACGTGCTTTAAATATACGGCAAGATAAATCATGTTGATAATTTAGTAATGAATCCATGATGTTGAGGTTTCTATAAACACTTGACCTTTTGACAAAACAGAGTATGAAAAATATCTATCTTAATTGACAGTAGTGGACTTAGAATATTTATGATGCAATTTTGAACACTTAGAATTTTTACTGAAAAATTTGAAATTTTTCTAAGTGTTTGGACTTTGTTCTTTTTAGGGAAAATCGGGCATGGATTCCCCGTTCCAACCGGATTTTCCTTAAAATTCTAAGTCACTATACTACTAAATTATTCTATGTTAATATATCATACTAAATCAAGACAAGTTTTTTCTATGTCTATGTAAACATTTAAATTTTCTAAAGTAAATTGTCTCTTGAAAATAAAGTTTAAAGTTCCGTAGCAAAATAAATAGTTTACAAATTTAAATAATGTTCACAAGGTTGAAAATCCTCTTCAAAAATAAAATTTAAAAGTACTCACGTTTTGACACTTCACACACTCACTGTTATGACATTGCACTTCGTTGACCTCCACTTTCCAAAACTAGATGGCGCCACTTGAGCCTGTTTCCACGTACTGCTCGTTTCCGCTTCCGAAGATAACTTCCGGCCACTCGTCCTTAGATGGCGCTGGCAACCCTCCAGCTGAAATATCCTTCCCGGCCTTTGAAGCAGCGATCCACTGCTAAGCTCGGGGCGAAGTGCAAGCCTGCACTGAACTTCCAAAAAACGCCACTTGGCGATTATCCGGTTCCATAAGGACCATGTATAATTTGATCTAAATTGTACCGACCGAAAGGGAACTGATCAATAAAAACACATCGCGTTTAATTATAAACAGTCGTATGCATTTAATCGCTCAGCTGTACTGATACAATTTTTCTCCGACTAAACAAAATTACATTTGAGACCTAGTATTTCACATGCAACACAACGTTGGCGTGATCTACGAAATACGAATTGCTTTTACCGCCATCTACCAGGAACTTATGTAAACTAGTTTTAATCACTTTCTACAGCTGTGAATGCCGTGATGACTGGTGAGGTCATACGACTGCATCTACACCCGTACTGTGTAGCTAGAGGGACACCTCTTATTGAGTATTTTGAATAATTAGTTATCACAAAACCTAGGATCTTTACAGACATCTATTAGGAAGTTCGAAAACTACACAGATTGAAAGTCATTCTGTACACAGCTAATTACCCTTTGTTGTCCCATACTTACATAAGAAGAAAAGAAAGAAGGAAAGTAACACATTTGAAATCAGTTTTTGCTGCAGATTATAAACATGCAGGTTTTTTTTGTAATATGTAAATTCAAAATCATCGTCGATATATATTTTACTTTGACAAGCATAATAATAATTATGTTTCCACGTATGTACTATTTTCCACAACCATGGTTTTATTTGTCAATGATATTGTTTTGATTTTCCTCGTCAACCGAATTATTTTAGACCAATGACCTCATCGAAGCACGGTAATGCGATCAGTGGACATTTGGACAATGCCGGGCGCTAACGGTACTTAGTAGTTCTCTTATTTTGCTCTGGTCGAAACTCGACAGAGTAGATCATTGCTCAGTTGCAATCTTCTCATTGTACAAGTACGTTATAATTTGTATTATAAATTAAGTTAGCGTAAAATATTGCTGTTAATCGTCCTAGTCGCATAGAAAACTTATATCATCCCTATAGTGTTACTATTTCGATTACTTCTTCGTATTTCCGATTAGATAAATAATCGCTTCCATGTCCGTTAATTATTAGAGTTATCGCGAATTACAATTTAGAAATAGCGACTTTATTTTTCTCGTGTTAACAATAAAGTACTCTGTTCAAAATTGATATTCTGCGACTTGATAAATCTAATAATTGATGAGCATGGAAAGGTTCACTGATTTTGCATTCGGAATTGCCAAGATTGCCAATTATTATTATTATTTTTAATTTGGTCCGTAATCGAATTACGTTAAGGAAATAGAAGTACTGCATTTGTATCTATCCCAAATTGTTTATTTATCTCATAGGTCATCATAGCAGTTTCCAAACTGCTGGATACATCGACGGCTCTCAACTGCAAACGTTTTCAAGAATCCCTCTCTGTGATAAATTGCTTCGCCACCGGTGACAAGGCTATGAAGGGCACAGGTATGTTTTATTATTACCAGTGATCGGATTAGGTAGTGCCATTTCGGGTGAATGACCTTAAACATTATACTTAACACGGATAAGCCTTGCGATTCTGGGAATTATATTTATTTACAGAACATTTTTTTATTACGTTATAAATTGAAGAAACATGAAAAAATAAAAGGATATTGTAATTGTGAATACATCTTTTATTTGATGTTTTTATAGCTGTTAACAAAATTAGCTATTGTGGAAAAATACCCTTAAAACCATGTTCGATAAGTAAAATTAGACAAATTTTTATCAATATCAAACTGAAAGTAAACTAAATAACTACAAAATTGTAAACTTTCGAACAAAAATTTTACTTTTCATTTTAAATGTCGGGCTTAGAAGTTATGTCCACACTAAGATAACGTACCGAAGTCCCGCGAAATGGCACTACCTAATCCGATCACTGATTATTACGGTTATCGTTTATGATAAATTGATTCATAATATTTTATTCAAATGTTCAAAGCATACCGCTGGTAGGAAAATATTTTGAGGCAACAGCAATAAAACTTTCGTAATTTTGATAACATTTTATAATGTTTTTATCAGGTTCTATATTGTTATTATTATACAAAAGTCCTCACACTTTATTTATGTAGATTTAAAGAATATTCATATAAATACCATGAGATATTCCCTCAGTGCATTTGCCTAGCACAAGCCCATCGGGTTATTTTGGTTTCTGATAAATATGAGCTGTTTCATATTGATTTTGTTGATTAAATGAACGTGTAATTAACTAAGGGCCGATTACACAACCACACTTGACAGGATGATCAACATACTCTGTGGATTACTACAAAATTCACATACAATAAATTTTGCGAAAGATTTAACGAATAACCCAAAGAGAATAAAATCACTACGTTTTAAGAGACGGCACTCCCGAACAAGCCCAAAACCGAGTTATGAAGGTATTTTGTGCCAACGTACAAAATAAATATGTCAATACTACCAACTTAAAAAAGCAACACTAGAGCTCGACACTCACTACACTTGCTGTTTGTCGATATCGATAAAAGTGCAATATTTTTTTCTGCACCTACCGTAATAGTGAATTTATATTACAAAAGAATAATGAAAGGGTAAAATAAAATAATGCTATAACACAAATATATATTTTATTGCACAGGTATTTTTATTTCATTTTCTTAGTAGGGTATGGGCCCAATCGTAAATATTACACTATGGAGGGGCCAGGAGTTAAGTTTCCGAGCTAAAACTCCGGCATACAGCAGTTCAAAAACATGGTCCAAAGCCAAGGAATCGTTGAACGAATAAAATTTCTCCAAAGATCTCCATCTGAAATAAAGCGATTATCGATAAATTATGTTGCACTCTATTTGTGCATTAGCTTGCCTTATTTAGATAGATTTTATTTGCCATTGAAGTTATTTCTTATTTAATTAGTAACTGTTATCGTTTGCAGTTACTAATTATATATTCAATAATGAAATGAAAAAATAATTTGCTACTAAGATAAAATAATTTGATACTGACATGTCTGGATCAAGAGGAAATCTTGTCAAAAATACGCCAGAAGTTCGTTTTAATTCACGCCGAACACAACACACTTCACATTTCCTATTTGTTGTGCCCCCCATTTAGACGAAACATTTTAATATTTTGTATAAAACACAATAAAACATGAACCCGGGATCAGCTTTCATAATAAACAACGGTACGTTTCTGACACTGACGTTTTACCTATTTAGGTGGTAATTAAAAGTATAATACGTCTAAGTTTGAAGGCCAGTATGATTATAAAAAAATAAAAAATAAATGTGCTAATAAAATGCAACAGTAGGCATTTTAATTCTATAAGATTATATTTATGTCTCAATGTTGGTACCAAATGGTTTCATAATTTACCATAGTATGAAGTGTCGAGGGGCTGGAATAACCTATAAGTAGTTTGGTGCAACATACCACACACCCATAATACTCTGCGGATTACTATAAAATTCCCATACTTACAATAAAGATTGCGAAAGATTTAACGAATGACCGGCAGTTACGTATAGTTAGTTAACATATCACACACCCATAATCGTCTCACTCTAATCATCCAGAAATCTATTAAATAGGTGCTAGAATAAGGTGAACAAAGAAGTCTACCTACCGCCATGTCGACCGTGTTTTGATTGGTAGAATCCGTGACATGTCTTTGTATGACCCTATCCGAGGCGAAGTCCGCTGACTGATACATGCCAGTATCAATGCAGGCGTCATCTAGCTTTGCGACGTACATAGAATATACATGTCAGCCGGAATATAGAAAGCTGCTCCACAGGGTTGTCAACTGAGGTGGCGGAGCTAATGCGACGCGTCCGCACCGTGGTAGGGGCGCGCGCGAGACTCGCTGGCGTCGGCAGCAGTGGTGGCGCGGGTAACGTATCACACCAATTCCCTTTTATTCATAAACGTTTCTTAACTTATGAAGCCGAAAAGTATCGTTTATCCCTTTCAGACTTATAGACATTGATCAGATCGAAACTAGTCTACTACTAACAATAGTCGACACGCTACGTTATAGCCCTTTATGAATAAGGGTCTTTATAGGATCGAACCTTTGAGCTTTGTAATACCCCGCTTGTATGGGTGTGTTTTGAAGTGACATCCATTCAGCCGCCGATACGCAAGGACATTATCTTAAATTGATACTTATACAGTTACCTATACATTAGCGTTGACGTTCCTTGTTTAGCGTTGATGTTCCTTGTTACACAAAAATAAGGCAAACTGATGGAAGTTTTTGCCTTCAAAAATACTACTTTTTACTGATCCCAAAAAAATCGACAGCGTATCATTCGTAAGCACTCTGGTGGAACGCTTAGAGAGTTTAACGAGATTTCTTTGTTTTCTGTGTGCTGGATGTGTTTTTATGACTTTTTCTCAAACTTGCTACGGAATGTTGATGTTACTTACGTTAAATTAAACCCGGAAATACTATGTATCCGGTGTCATGTGATAAGATGATATGTAAAGAGATTTCATGTATTTATTTCACACCTAGGACTGCAAACAAACTGTCTTTTGTTTTGAAACGTCAAATTGTGACACTAGGTTTTGACATTCAGCCACAGAAGAAAAAATAACCATAAAACTAATATCTATACCAACAGGTAAAAGGAGACCTCAAACAGATTAAAAAAAAGTTTGGCGCGAATGTTGTTTTTTAATGTTATACGATTCTGTACTATCGGTATATTTACAAATTAAGTAGTATAGTTCGGCGAAATCAGTTCGTTTTATTTCATGGCAAGTTTGAGAAAAGCACTATACAAATCTCGGCGAGAAACAGGGTTACAGGCCGCGTATATATCTATCTACTTGGTCTGTAACCCTTCGTTTCCCGTCCTCTATAGTAATGTACTATTAAAGTAACTGATTGTTTGTAGGAGCAGGAAGTGTTCACCTAGCGGAGCTGCAACACTCTCTAGCTGCGTCTTGCCGCGCGACGCCTCGCTTGCGGCACGCGTGGCTAGCCACGCTGGCCGAGCACAACACGAGGCAGGGCGACCATGATGAGGCAAGTGAACAAGTAGGGCAGTGTTCATATAGTGGAGCCGCAACACTCGCTAGCCGCGTCTTGCCGCGCGACGCCTCGCTTGCGGCACGCGTGGCTAGCCACGCTGGCCGAGCACAACACGAGGCAGGGCGACCATGATGAGGCAAGTGAACAAGTAGGGCAGTGTTCATATAGTGGAGCCGCAACACTCGCTAGCCGCGTCTTGCCGCGCGACGCCTCGCTTGCGGCACGCGTGGCTAGCCACGCTGGCCGAGCACAACACGAGGCAGGGCGACCATGATGAGGCAAGTGAACAAGTAGGGCAGTGTTCATATAGTGGAGCCGCAACACTCGCTAGCCGCGTCTTGCCGCGCGACGCCTCGCTTGCGGCACGCGTGGCTAGCCACGCTGGCCGAGCACAACACGAGGCAGGGCGACCATGATGAGGCAAGTGAACAAGTAGGGCAGTGTTCATATAGTGGAGCCGCAACACTCGCTAGCCGCGTCTTGCCGCGCGACGCCTCGCTTGCGGCACGCGTGGCTAGCCACGCTGGCCGAGCACAACACGAGGCAGGGCGACCATGATGAGGCAAGTGAACAAGTAGGGCAGTGTTCATATAGTGGAGCCGCAACACTCGCTAGCCGCGTCTTGCCGCGCGACGCCTCGCTTGCGGCACGCGTGGCTAGCCACGCTGGCCGAGCACAACACGAGGCAGGGCGACCATGATGAGGCAAGTGAACAAGTAGGGCAGTGTTCATATAGTGGAGCCGCAACACTCGCTAGCCGCGTCTTGCCGCGCGACGCCTCGCTTGCGGCACGCGTGGCTAGCCACGCTGGCCGAGCACAACACGAGGCAGGGCGACCATGATGAGGCAAGTGAACAAGTAGGGCAGTGTTCATATAGTGGAGCCGCAACACTCGCTAGCCGCGTCTTGCCGCGCGACGCCTCGCTTGCGGCACGCGTGGCTAGCCACGCTGGCCGAGCACAACACGAGGCAGGGCGACCATGATGAGGCAAGTGAACAAGTAGGGCAGTGTTCATATAGTGGAGCCGCAACACTCGCTAGCCGCGTCTTGCCGCGCGACGCCTCGCTTGCGGCACGCGTGGCTAGCCACGCTGGCCGAGCACAACACGAGGCAGGGCGACCATGATGAGGCAAGTGAACAAGTAGGGTAGTGTTCATATAGTGGAGCCGCAACACTCGCTAGCCGCGTCTTGCCGCGCGACGCCTCGCTTGCGGCACGCGTGGCTAGCCACGCTGCACAGACAGGTATTTGGCCCTAAAAGTTGCTTAAAATGCATTTTTTTTATATTAGCACTAACCTTTTTTTAGTAGTATTTTTGAAAAGTCAGATAACCCCTCCAAACAACAGAATCAATATGGTGCGCTTGATCCTGTAACTACCTGCATGAAGTCTGTCGGAAGTTACTGTTCTCCAAACGCGTTATTATGATTGTTCGATTCGCTCAAAACTTTACCGTCTTGAAATACTCATTTTATGATGATAAAGTGGATTATGTGCTAGTTTCTATCATGGATTGTGTACAACCAGGTATGTGCTTTATTATAAAACTTAAGTCTTACGTTGATTCTAATTATTTACTAGTTTTATTTCCCTTTAATGTTTAAGCTCTACCAATGCAAAAAAATACAAACATCATCACATATAATAAAGGTTTTAAAATGTTTCTGATCATTTCTGAGCTTAAAGTTGAATAGTATTTTGTAGAATAGACCCTTAAGATAATTAAAAACCAAAAAAGAGTCACCCCAATACACCCCCAAATTTTTAAAAAATTTTTGTACATGGGCTTTTTCGGAGATCTCTAACTCTGTAACTTTTAATCCGTGGGTCCAAAAAATATGAAAAAAATAATGAATAGTGGGCCTATATAATACTTTAAAATAAAACTATTTTGAACATAATCAGCCCAGCCGTTTTTTAATAACTATGGAACCCTATACTGAGCATGGCCCGACATGCTCTTGGCCGGTTTTTTTCACTGAAATACCCTAATCCACGTTTAAATCTAACACGAGGCAGGGCGACCATGATGAGGCAAGTGAACAAGTAGGCCAGTGTTCATATAGTGGAGCCGCAACACTCGCTAGCCGCGTCTTGCCGCGCGACGCCTCGCTTGCGGCACGCGTGGCTAGCCACGCTGGCCGAGCACAACACGAGGCAGGGCGACCATGATGAGGCAAGTGAACAAGTAGGGCAGTGTTCATATAGTGGAGCCGCAACACTCGCTAGCCGCGTCTTGCCGCGCGACGCCTCGCTTGCGGCACGCGTGGCTAGCCACGCTGGCCGAGCACAACACGAGGCAGGGCGACCATGATGAGGCAAGTGAACAAGTAGGGCAGTGTTCATATAGTGGAGCCGCAACACTCGCTAGCCGCGTCTTGCCGCGCGACGCCTCGCTTGCGGCACGCGTGGCTAGCCACGCTGGCCGAGCACAACACGAGGCAGGGCGACCATGATGAGGCAAGTGAACAAGTAGGGCAGTGTTCATATAGTGGAGCTGCGACACTCGCTAGCCGCGTCTTGCCGCGCGACGAATTTATCGAGAATATAAGCATCTACTTGAAACTGCGGGGAAACCTAACATGGGGCGCCGACGCGTTCGCCGAGATCTCCTTGAACATCCCCAAAGACGAGACTGGACTCATAACCTCCTGCGGGTGTCCATTCTACAAGATTGATGATGGGCAGCAGCGTCATCATAGTGGACACATTACTGCGATCGCCAATCCGCTTGCCCAGCGAACGTGGCGCTTATGGGCATTTACCTCCTAATGCGTCTATACTATACGCAGGCCTACGTCCAGCTGTGGACTAACATAGGCTGATGATGATGATGATAAGCATTAAACGTAGGCAGAGGAAAGTAATAACAAATTTTCACCACTCTCTCTCCCTTTTAGGAAGATTCGTTTATCTAAATGTAGAGCTTTATTAGCAGGTGATTGATTTATCTATTCTACCATTTTCTGTTGTCCATAGGCTATGTGCTGCCAACTTCACATCGCCGCTCTAATAGCCGAATACTTGAAACTGCGGGGAAACCTAACGTGGGGCGCCGACGCGTTCGCCGAGATCTCCATGAACATCCCCAAAGACGAGACTGGACTCAAAATAGACGAAGGTTAGTCATTACCGATACCAGAGTAGCCAAGTTGCTGATCGCTAACGCTCAATAGCCCATCGTACTGTTTTCTCTGTCACTCGTTCTTATTAGTGCGATAAAGGCTGTTATTAGTTGCCTTTCATTCTCAATTCATGACTGAGCGGTAGCGATTTCTATTTTGACTACGCACCCAGATGTGCACATGTGCCGTAAATACGCGTCGAGGGTTTGTGCACAAATCAGTAAAAACATCATGAATAGATTTTCTTCGGATTTAATATGTTAAATCGAAAATGAACTAAATCTTAAGATCTACGATGCGCTAATTAATTTATTCTTATAAATATTTATTGTAATTTTGATGAAGGCACGGTACTCCAGGCCCCTATACCACAAAACATTACAAGCGTGTAATTCTACAGAATTGACAACTTTTTGTATGGGAATTTATACAATTTTGTAGAATTGTACGCTTATAAAGTTTTGTGGTATAGGCCACAGTATGCCATTTTATTTACTAAACCGTATCAAGCTTAACATTACAATATTCCATGGATCGGATATCCTTATTTCATCCATACAAAAGAACTGTTTGTTTTTCGGTATATAAATTCTTTGTAATTTAAAAATACGATGTTGTTAATTACATAAAAAAATTAGTAGATACTACAAAAAGAGTATAAACTAAAATATTAGGCTATTTCGAGGTTTTTCTTAAAATCGAGTCCGATCCCTGCAATATTCAATTGAGTATTGTGCTCATAAGATAAGTTTTGAGCCCTACAAGTAAGATTATTAAGCCGTGATATCATTGGGTATAAAAAAAAACTGACACAATACAATAATGTGCTTTATTTCCTAAGCCGTAAAGCCCAATACTAAATACAAACCACAGCCTTATGCACTTCGTCTCACTAGTATATACACTACACAATATCACTAAATATATTCACGTGGCAATCTGTTCGCACTCTTTGTTGAAATCGGTCAACACCATTTGTTCGGTGAGTTTTTTGAAGATTTCCAGTGGGCAAAAGGCATTGCAACCAGGTACTTCCATCAGTCGAGGTTCAGCTGAATCGTCGTCCCAGTAGTAAATCTGGCGAAGAAAATATATTTAATCCATTGCAATGTCCCTGCACGATTTTAAAGACTGCCTAACATTTAAGACCTGAGCCAAGCATTGAAACAATTTTAAGGTGCATGTAGACCAAACGAGCATTCGCTCATTCTATCCCCATCTCTACGAAATTCGTTCGTTACACAAAACGTAATTTGTCGAAATTCGTTGACATCGTAGAGTGGGGGATAGAATGAGCGAATGCTCGTTTGGTCTAAACGCACCTTTAAAGAAATTTTGCCTATGAGAGAAAGCTACTAATCTAACTTATTTTTTTAATCCACCCTCTCACATCAATTACTCACACTTCTAAATTAGATTATAAGCGTGGGAAGGCCCCCCACAAGATGGAGCGACGACCTGGTAAAGGTTGCGGGTGTCCAATGGATGCGGACAGCTCACGACCGATCTTTGTGGAACTCTCTGGGGGAGGCCTATGTCCAGCAGTGGACGTCAATTGGCTGATGATGATGATGATAAATAATCGCGAACTGTTAGATGCCGACGTAACGTCGGACTACAAAGTAGGGATCGATTGAGATACAAAAACCTGTTGTCGAATTTAAATTACAAGTACAACAACTTCGTTTAAGATAGTGGCTGACATACATTTACAGTCTAGATACTTATCGTAACTAAGGATTAAAAGAAAAACCTAAACTAATTTATAGATGTTATTACTTGATAAACATTTTACCTAAAAGTTTTATAAGGAACTTAAACACAATAAGAAGTCCGTAGCGGTATTTGTTCATTCACAAATATTAGTTCTGAAAATGCTTACTTATTTAGATAATAAAATGTTTCCGACCGCCGGAACGCTGGATTGAAGTATTTCAGCGTCGAGGAGATGGGATGTGTGGCTCATTTGACACTCGCCTACCTTAGCTATCGTAGTACCTGCTACCATGAGACAATACAAAAAATGTTGCTTGCGCTTATTCGTAGATACTGATTTAAAGTTATGTACCTAACTATGTTACAATAACCAAACCTCAATACTGATGTTCATATGTCAGACCATTCTATTTCCCTGTGATAACTTTTCGTATATGTAGTTAAAATTTCTGCTTACGATCTATGTAACAAGAGCCAAACCTTAAAACCGAACCGCTGTTCGTACGTCAAAACCTTCTTGTCATTCGGCTGTGGCAGCTTTTCATGTAGTTCAAAGAGTAAAGCCGCGCCGGGGTCCGGCATTCTCGGCGGCGGGGCCACACAAGCTGCCAGCAATGCTGCTACGGTCACTGGAGTGCCTGTCCGCACTATGACGCGCCAGCTGGAGTTTGATGCCTCTTTGATTATTTGTTGGAGAAGTGCTCCTGGAATGATGAGATATTAACAGTCTGTGGCACAGGATAATCAATAGTACTAACACGACCTCAGACTGTGAAATTACCAACGCGTTTGTTTCAAGCATTGCATCGCCACTGTTCGAGCTTTGTCAGTGGTCTGATTAGAACGGAGTTTGAAAATAATACCGAACAATTAACGTACCAAGTCCAAGTCTAATTATTTGGAGGTCCGAGCGTACTGAACTGAATATACAAACGATACTCCTCCTGGAGTATGTGTGGCTGCTCCCGCGTTTCCGCTACTGCAGCTGTGGCCGGGTCGCATCCCACAAGGGTGGGACGGTCGTTGCACCGTCATTTGGGGACGGTGTTGAGAGGCTGTTGAAGGAAGATTTGCCATGGGCATGGCGAGAGAGAACTCGGTCCGAGCGTAGACTCTCTCTTTTCATAGACAACTTTGTTTTGAAAAAAAAAAAAACATACAAGGAAGAAATATAACAGGAGCAAGATTCTGGCGAAGGTGACTTTTTTAGCTACAAACAGTACAGTTAAACTGGTGTAGGTATTATGTAATGTTATACATAACTTACCGCCACTAAGTTTCCGTAACAAATTATTGTAAAACATCATCTGGTACTCCAACCGCGCTGCCTCGATCAGTTTTCTTTTCACATGCTTGGCCCATTTTGGGTTCGCTACTTTGATATCTTCCTGCAAAATAATATTAAGAAGCTGCGATTACGTCGCTACTAATACTAATATTATGAATGGGAAAGTAATTCTGTAGGTAACTGTTTCCTCGTTACCATTATACCAATGACACAATTTAAACGAAATTTGGTACGAAGATGATTTGAGTCCCGGAAAAGGACAATCTACACAAACGATGTCGAGCACAGAGCCTAGTAGCATATTTACGAATTTTACGATGAAGGACGTTGCAAATATAAACGTAACAAATCAGACCGTTAACTTTTACCTCACGATTTGTCGCATATTATGGTGTTACAAAATAACATAGCAGATAATAATGGCATCGCATATTACATCACGATTCATATTTAGTCTATAAAGGATAGTCTCTAGGGTGGAAAGGGCCGATGTTCCTTCCCGCTACCGACCGATTCTACCAACCATTACGATGAACTTTCAGTATGGGACCAACATCGAAATGTAAAAAAAAAATTAACCCCTCATACAAAGTGAGTGATTAGTTAGAGTTCAATAGTATGGAAAAGTCAATTTTCCATGTACGCTTTCGATGTTGGTCTGAAAGTTCATCGTAATGGTTGGTAGACTCGGTCGGTAGCGGGATGGAACGTCGTCCCTTTCCACCCTGTATAAATACCTGAACCATACCTGTATGAGGAATAAATTGCTTAAATAGTACGCATCTTGCGGCGTGCTGTAGTTGATGCTCGTCATCTGAGCGATCTTGTGGAACAGGTCTTTGTAAGGCAGCAACAAGCCCTCTTCCACGAACGCGTTTAGAATTCTGTTCTTTTCTTGTAAATATCTGGGACAGTTGTCTTCATACAGGAGCTGTAAACATAAACTTTTTTTTAGCTATAAATATCCTAACAAGTTCATTTTGATCCCTGAGGTAGTGGCACTACAAACCGCTTACATATGGTAATATACTTTTATGTCATTCATGTATTTATATGTCACTATAAAGTGTCAGTAGGGGCATATTGTTTCTTGGAATGTTGCTCAATTTTTCGCCCTTTTTCTGCCGCGAGTATTTTATCATATTGGAAATTATTATTTTTTACTTAATATATATTTTTTAAACATGTTGACGGTAAAATGGTGTATATTTTGAAATATAGAGTCTTATTCTCGATTGTTTTTATATCGGTAACATTCAACGTATGACGACAAATAGCATTATTGCCATTAAAATAAATTAGTTCCACTAAAATCCGCAACATGTCGAGGGCTCAAAATGAACTTGTTAGGCTGTATCTACTTAAACTTATTGTAATAAATAGTAAAACCGCTGATCGGCCACAAAACAAAAATCAACGTTAACGTCTTTTTTTATGAATTTATCAAGGTTTTTGCCTCATTCTTGCTTTATATTATTATGGTTCTTGAAAGATATAATAAGTCTCGCAACTCTGATTCAACGACGTCGCTTTATCCATATCGTAAACTTCCGACGGGTCGTCGCCCTCTTAGCTGACCTAGGTAATGTTTGGCACCACGATTTTCTCCCATTCTTCACTCTCTCCAAATCGCCGACTGACAGGAGAAAACGCAGGATCGGGAAACGTATCGTAAACTCGTGTCGAAAGCCTATGCTCGATTTGGGTCAGCTAGCCAGTTAGTTGGTCTAATAAAATATAGTTCCAGCAAAAAGCAAAGCCGAATAGTATATTTGGGGTATATACACCTTATAAGGGCCACCGACTGCTAGCGCGTTACCCGAAGCGCGCATGCTCGCGGGTCCCGCTTTAAACACCTGCCTTTTAAAATCCGTCGCACGCGTCCGCGCCAGTTAGCGCTGTACATACTATTTATTATTAGGCGTGCACCGTAACCTGTATCATACCTGTTACTCTCCATAAATATATTGTAAAATAACTTACGAAATCTTTATTCGTCGGTGGATACGTGTACGGCACCGGCTGCCAGCTGATGGTGTCGTTCCACACTTGCTTCGGCGGCGGCGGCCATAGCCCCGCCGATATTAGAAGTGCTGTCATTTTGCTTAGGTTTGTGTTCGATGCTATGACAATGCTGTTTTCTGTAAACAAGATTGGTTTTAAGCTCCGATTGGCTGTACTAAAGGCGCTGGTGACAATAGATGCCACCATAGTAGATTTTTTATGCTCTTGAACTACCAAATAGACTATTCGTTCCATAGCTGTTCGGTTAAAAAATCTAGTTTAGGTTAGCTCATGTCGTAAAACTATATGAAATTGTATAAAAGATTATAAATTTACCTTGCTCATAATAAGGTCCCAAGAAATCGTTATATCTTTTCCTAAGTAATGCGCCCATCTCGTAAGTCAACATCTTGCCCTCCTAAAATGTAAAACAATAAAATTATATTGAAGTTCAAAGACTGTTTTGAGCTTTAAATGTAGGATGGATAAAAAACTTTGTCTAGTGTCTTTCTTTCTCTGTCTCTCAATTCTCCATTTGTCAGGCTTCAAATCATAAAATTTCTATGAATACCAGAAACCGGACGGTACCTGTAAAATTTAATCTAATCCTACCACTACGTCACAAGCGGAAATAGAACATCCATTATAATATGCGATACCTTGAAATCATTTCGTATATGCGTACACTTTTGAACATACTGTCACGTGTAACTACAAGTCATATATCATTATTAGTGTTGACTGTAATCTGCGTCTTCGAAGCTACCACGTTCCTGTCCTATCATTCACGAAACATTTTCTCTCGACTATGCGTCCCTAGTATACTCTGACCTCTGGGTTTGTTAGAACTATGCTTTATCACAGGTCAGACCAGTACAGGTGTGGGGATGTGTCGTATAATGGTTGTGAATGTCTGTGTTCGGAGCCTCACGACCTTCGCCTGGTCCCTCCCGGACCGGGAAGTTGACACTTCGTTACAAACTCATTTGTCCCGTTTTGTCTCGTCACGTTGACCCTTCCTGGTCGCTTTGACGCTTGAAAATAGATGCGGGCTGCTTATGTAAATAAATAATGCGTAATCTCAAGAGTCACGCCCATCTTCTTCTTTTTCTATGCCAATTATAAGACAATAATGTAACAGAACTGTTACATGCTTACATGTTGTTTGTGCTTATACCTTAACATAAACATAATAGAATTAAATAGAACTAACACGCGCAGCGCAGTTGCATTATGAACTTGATTCAGTTGTTGACATCCCGTAAAAGAATTGTAGGGGGTACAATATCAACTGCATTCGTTTTAATGCACCGAGATCCAGTCATCACAAGGACGGCTAACCCTTTGTCCCGTCTGAATAGCATGCCGTCACCACGGGATAAAGCAGCAATGCATCAGAAACTTCATTCAAACAACCCGTAAACCCTCGGGTTTTGAATGACGCCAGCGATTGGTTACGGCCGACGAGTAACTAATTTTCGTGAATCGAGGAACTACGCTCATAAAAACCTATTGTCAAACTTTATTCCGGCGATTCCCACGAAGAGGCGTAATTGAATTAGGTTTTGGCAACGACACTAATACGGAGCTAACGTGTAGATATGGAATTGAAAACCCACGCCGCCTGAGTATAATGTTTTGATATCCTGTCGTGCCCGGTCGGGCGGTTGAACTCTGTTCAAAGACCACGATGACAGGTTGTATGATCTATAATACATAGGAAATTGTTTTTGTAGTAGTAGCATCGAAACTAAATAACCGTTGTCTTACGCTAATGTAGTAATAAATAATGCATCTACACTTACAAATTATAAAAATAAAGGTATGCATTATTTAACTTTATTTTGCTCTTTCTGACATCTTACCAGAAAACAGTTGCCTATTACGCGTCTCAGAACGGAGGAATTAAGCCTAGTAAAGGTAGGATTAGTATACGAGTACTACTACATTATACATAGAAATGAAATTTCGAATATTAAATACATACGTTGGTAATAGCACCGGCACCATAGGGCGCGAAGACGTGGTCTGACGGTGGAGTCCCCAGCATCGCCAACTCGCGTTCATCAGGCGTGCGTTCACCGTGGGACATTAGCTGAAAGTACAAACAAATACTTACACTTACATCCTTGTTGTTTTAGTCGAGCGAAAATGTAAGATCCTATTGCAAATGTGCGTTACAACATAATATATTGAAGAGATATAAAATATAAATGACTAATAATGAATTCACTTAATTCAAATATTTTTGAGAGAACATAGTACAACAACTAAGACAAAAATTAACAAAAACAATTTGAAATTTTGATGTAAATGGTGTTACCACCGAAAACGTGAAATGGCCCCATTATGTCTATTTTATGATATGATTTTTATACTACTACGGACTACGTATTTCTTATTATAATTATTTGCAAGAGAGATGTAATTTTGTATACAAACGTGATTTGCAGATTTTGTGAGATTAACAAAATAAACCCACCTACCTATACAAACAAATGTATATATATTCTAGGTATAGGTTCAATTAAATAGGTCTCTTGTATCAGTGTATCATGGTCCACAGGAAATCTTAATGAAGTTTTAGAAACTCACCACATGTACTTGGCGTAAGACGGTTACTTCAACGTTGTTATCCTTCATTAAAATGACGGCTACGAGGGCTGCACAAAAATAGAAATTGGTTGCTTTTAATTCACAGTTCAGTGCCTACTTACCGTAAATGTTCAATCAGGCCTATTACCTACTATTTTTGTAACTACCAAGGTATATGAAGATGCAAGTACTGCAATTCATGTTTGGGACTCATACATTGAGGCAAATATAAAAAAAATTGCTAAAAGGTTGATGAAATTTCGTAGATATTTACTATATTATAAACATACCACTTTCAGAAGAACGAGAGCTTTTCTTCTTTCCCTAAATTCAATTAAGTTCCTTAAGTTTAATGATATAATTGTGCCGTATCATGTCATGTGTCATTAGTAGTTACACCTAAACGAATTTGTTACGCTAAAGAATTCGGTTTTCTCACTAAGAAGCCAAAGACAAGCATGTAAGTTACCGGCGATGAGCGAGACGCCTACCAACACGCCAAGGCAGCAGCAGGTGTGTTCGGTGCGCATGCCCGGTGCCGCTTCCGCCGCGTTGGTCGGCTCCTCCTCGCGACCGCCCTCTTTCCTGCGCAAACGCATCCACTTACTCAAACAACCACTGCACCATAGTACCTACTGCCGTTTCTTCGTCGTAAACATAAAAACAACGTAGTACCCTGATTTAATTTCATATTAGGGCCCTCTTTTCTTTCCCTAATTACTCTACACGTCTTTGTAACGTTTCCGTAATTACCGGTAAGGACATAATGACGTCTTTGAATTTGAACATTGACAAGCCACTAGAAATCCTATTAACAAACAAAATATGTGATTATCTATAGGCACGCATCACTCACATTTTCCTCCGCCTGGTAGGCAGTTCTACATTGTTTTCTGACTCAGGAGTCAGTTTTTCCGATTCATATTTTGAAATTCACAATAGAGTCATCTAGCACTGTCACGGTTCGTATGGGATAAAGGTGTAATGTAACAGGAAGCGCACGGATCGCCGGTCGAGATCCCACTGGCGCGCGGGACAGGCAGATTCACGGTCGCAGCGACCTGTCCGCTCAGATGATTGACTTTGTCCAATCGATTGTGCCACGGCACCTATACACATGCGCACGTTTTGACCTATACTGTTACAGTTGGGTGATTCCAACTATATATCGAGTCACTTCCAAATAAGTTAATGAGAGCGTGTACCTAACTAGCTGAGTAACTCGAGCAAAGATGGGAGGATCCATGAGAAATTCATGTATTGTATGTGTATGTCAAATGGCCTTAATTTTGAACTCATCTGATCTGCGTCGTTGTATCATTGGGTACCATATTTATCAAACTGATCCAAACCTACAAAGTCAGCGATCATGTTGGATGAGAACATATCTCAAGGCAAGGACTAGAAGTCGGAACTTGAAAGCCCTCGTACTCCGCGAGGGTGCTGTGATTTGTTTGATAGTGTGAATTAATCAATTGCGCTCGGTTGTTCCGTGCGAATGCGTGATGTGTTCCGCCTGCTCATGCTCAGGGTTGCTAAGTGCATTCCATATATCACAATTTGCTTACACTTTAGGTCTACACTACAGTCACTATACCTTTATTTGTTTTCCGAACTATCTACACACATTCCCTCCTCTTTTTAATCAATTCTTGTTTCGTTGATATATTCTTATATATACCCAATAGTTTAAAGAGACCATTTACCAAAGGTTGCCTATACTGGGTGAGATCTTTTGCAATAAGATCTGTTGGTCTGCCTCTCTATGTAATTAATGGATTAAAAATATTATTCTATCAATCTTCTTAAAATGTAAGACGATAACTTTAAATTTAACATTCAACAAACGTACTTACTTGATACATAGTATACTAGTCAAGTGTACCATTGGAAACAGATAGAATGTGACAAGATTTTATAGTTTCACAATATACTCATATTTTGCACTCCGAATTACCAATCAACTTTGCCGTAACAACACGCGTGCACCATAGTGCTACGGTGGTGATATAATTATGATCTCGGGAGATGTAAGTAGCGACACGTCAGGTACTTGCCATTATCTCTAATCAAGATGTAATTAAACTAGCTATCATTAGACAGGAAGATAACTCATTCTTTATTCTATGTATCTACACATTTGTACTATATCTATAACTTTGTTCTAAGCGAGAATTGTAGAGTCAGTATTGCTAAATACCATCGTATGTAATTTAAAATAAATACATAGGAAGGTACATTTAAACATACTCGAGCGTGACGAGCGTCTTTTTCAGTTTCCTTGTTATTTTGATTTGGTTTTACCTATTTTAACTTGCACTGGAAAGGGACATGTAAGTTACATATAGATATATGGGTTATGTAAAATTGACAATAGGTTTTTTACTCGCCGAAAATATAACAAACTACAAATTCAAGGACCCTGAATAGTGTGACAAACAAGTGTATCGAAATTTCGTACCTATTGAAGTCGCGAAATCTGTCTAACCTGTTTATGACCTTTTTTGTATTTTGGTTGAATTCGTACAATATGTAATTGACTAATTGTGTATGTTGTATGTAAATGCCATACATGAGTATGACAGTACGAATGAGATAAAAAGTAATTTACGCTGACAGAAGTATTAGGTACAAACATTACTGATTGACACGCACCACGCACCTGACTAACACTGGTTAATCGAGTGATGACATAGAGTAGACAGTAAGGTTAATCGAAATTTCGTATTATGCTGCTTATAAATCCATAGTTCGCAAGAATACAAGTAAATAGTTATCACCCTAACAACTCAATTATCTTTTTTTTTCTGTGTAGTGACACTAACATATTATAAAAAATATAAATATTAGATACCGTATACTAAAGTAAAAACCTGGTAAACTCTGTATTACAGTTTCTTAGAATAAATTATTTAACATATTTCCATGCTCCTTAGATGGGCACGTGTGAAAACGTTTATAACTCTCACAAACTTTAATAGTTTGTACTATCTTAATGTTTAATCATTTTATGTCATGATTTTATTGGTTGTATGAGGAATACTTTTATTCTGTAATGTTTTCTTTGGCAGCGTGTGTCATACAGCTAATTTGCCTAGTAATTTCTGTACCTGATATTTTGACACTCGTAGGATAAATCTCATTACAAAAAATAAAAGAAGTATTGAATCACAGCCTCTTTATTTCTCACTCTCAAATATGATTGTCTATTATCATTAATTGTACTTCACTTGATTGAAAATTTAGTCTGGAAATTATAATCTCAGTGTATATAAATTGCATAAAAAATTAAACAAGGTATTCAAGTTAGTACCAAAAATAAAATAAAAATTAACACACACGACGACTGGATATTGAATCGTTCTTCTTAGAATCTCGATTGGGTTGCATTATTCCGTTTCAGTTTTATCACATACACGTCAAGTACAGAATTACATCAAATATAAAGTGGAAGCGGTTTTTTTATCTAACAAATTTGTTAATAAATATCTCTGTCTTACTTATAACTGAAACAACTATTTTACAGGAAGGACCGAAAACATGACGAAATAAATAAAAATATTATATGTGTACTATATTAAAGGTCAATTTCTCTTCGGACACTGGTTTCGGAAATCTTCTCGGGACCACAACACGTTCTCCGTGAGTGCGAGGAAGGTATCGTAGTCGCAGAATGTTGCGCCGCCGCATCCTTTTATTCTGAGTATCTCCTCTTGTCCTCCAGCTACAGGCGCGTACACGGCCTGTCAAATAATTAAAACTACTTAATATCATGTTTTTATAACCAATACATTTTTAAGACCGACAGAAAATTTGTACATGCATTATACCTCAAGCAAATTCACACGTTCGTTTGCAAGAAATGAACGAAACACATTTAGCTTCCTACAGTTTCTCATTTTGAATACGTATGTGTATAGGCCAATACATTTTAGGCATATACTGTTCATATATGCCTAATTTGTTATATTCTTTGATCTGAACAGCTAGACCGTTTTTCCAAAGGATTTATCTGAAATGATCTCTAATCACACATTAAAGATAATACCGTCGGCAGGCTGCAAATTAAATATGACTTTGAATTAAGTCACTATTGTGATGTAGCAATGTAAATATTATTCGTCATTCGATTCATTGTTAATATTTTTTTTGTATATATTTACCTATCTTTCTATTTACGCCTACTGGCATTTATCAACTGACAATAAATGTCGTTGACTATATTACAGTACTATACTAGACAGGCTTGCTGTTCTCAAACTTGAACTTGATAGCTAAGCAAAACATCTAAGTAGCTGTGCTAGTAGGTATCTTGTCTTTGTGTAGTCATACCGTCATGCCGTATTGCCCCGTCAGCTGATGCCGCCTCAGCTCCAAGGAAAAGGTGGCTCCGTAATTGGGCTGGTGCGGTTCGAAGACTCCGGCAGCCGCCATCAGGTGGGCTACATTGTTCTCGTGTGCGGAGTAAAGCCGCAGTTTGGGCTGGTCGGTGTAGCCGGCTATCGCCGCGTTCGTTGCGTTGACGATGTCGGCCATAAGCACTCCTAACAAAAATTGTACTTGTTAAAAATATAGTTTTACTAGACCGCAGTATGCTTAGCACATTATTGGCGCGACAGTATCTCGCCGCGAGATCCGTCCCTCTTTTGTTAATATAGCTAGTGAACGACGGTAGATCTATCTCGCGGCGACATACTGTCGCACCAATCATGTGCTATGTGCTGCTGGAATCGAGGGTAGGCATGTATTTATTTACCGCTAGATTTCAAAAACGTCGTCGTCAAAATAGGGATAATGGCATCCAAATTTCCGATCTCTGTTCGTGACATTGAACCAATTATCGTTCAATATCATTAACAGGGTTCAGAAATTATCGTCTTGTTTTAGATCTAATGATCATTCCAGCTATGGTGGTATAGGATAAGTTCCAAGATAAGGTTACCAAACATTGGTACATACATTAAATAAATAATAATGAATTACATATTTACCCGCCGATAGTCGCTTCAATTCGTCGTTAAACGTTTCTATTGCATATTCAATCTTTGTCATGGCTTTGATCTGAGGCATAACATCTAGTGCCCATTTTGGCGGTCTTAGATTTACGTTTTCCTAAAACATAGATTTAAATGTACCTACTTAATGTTGACAAATTATGAAATGCACCAAATCTCTTAATCTCTTATTTATAAGTAATATAGTTACCAAAGTTTGGAAAAGGTTATCCAGGAAGAACACTTTCTCAGGTGTAGTGATATTTGTTCCCGTGTTCTGGCTCAGGTACCTAAATAGATCTCGGTATTGCCACAAAGTTTTTACCACTTCGGGCAACTCGTATGTTCTATCTCGTAGCCAGAGATATCTTGGACAGTTGTACCAATATAAAAGCTGAAAATTAAATGAATCGAAATAAACTCAACAATTCTGTCTCTGGAACTTTGTAACATCAGCATTTGTATTGTATTATATTTATGTCAGTTTATTACCATAAACTTATACGAATTTTGCATAAGGAAAATACCTATTTAATTACATCTAAAGGAATATAAGATTCATTCATTCATTCACGAACCTCAGCAAATATGTTACGAATGTGCTAGTGTCAGTCCTCACCCTATGTTGCATGTGCTTGTGCTTACTCGCTTATTAAATTACATGAAGACGTTGTCTTACTAATCATAATTGTCTGTTGTCTGTACAAGTTTGAGTCCTAATTATTGTTCGATTTCATTGAATACTCACGTCATCTTCATCAAACGGCAACGTATCGTAAGGCACAGGCTGCCAGTCCAACGCAGGATTCCACTTCTGCGCAGGCGGCGGCGGGTATATCGCGGCCAGCGCCGCTAGAGCGGTCATTTTGGTCCGCGCGTAGTCTGTTGTCCGGATTACGATCTCATCGGGCAGGTAGAGCCTCGATATCAAACCGTCATAGCGCCGTCTGATGTATTGTCCGACTAGGTAGGCGCGTTGCTTACCTCGCTGTTGAAGCGAAACTTTAGTTACATAACCTAACTAATCCATTTTTTTTTCCGGGATAACTTATTAGTGCTTGCATGACCGAGTTTTGATAATTTGGTAACATGCGGATTTCCACAGATAAAACAATATAATTACTGAAATCAGACGATACAGTTACATAGTTATTGAGTTCTATGGGAAATTCAGGGAAATTCCAATACAATTTGATGTTAAAAACTATTCTACTTATAACATGAATATTTTAAACAAATATTTGAAATCAGCACATCATTTCCAGTGTTTTCTATAAAAAACTCTGACCTATTATTACTTGACCGCGAGTGTAGTTTCTAAGATCTCTGTAATTAGTAAACTTACTACTTTGCCTATTTTGAGGTGGCTCGCAAATAAATACACTAGATTACTATTACTTACGACACTTACTTACATTGGTCAGCGCCTTCATACCATAAGGAAAGAAGACGTTTTTATTGATTACTTCAGAGGTGTGCAACTCCAGTTCTTCATCGTCAGGCGTGCGGTCGCCATGCCGAAATATCTGCGAAATATGTTAATTTTTGACATGTCGTTGACTGTTAACAAAATGACATAAACATAGGTAGCCTGAGGAGACCCCTCAAAGAGACGAGGCTAGTACAGACGTCCGGTCAAGTCAGGATCACAACGAACGGGGTGACTATAGGCTTCACACACTTTATCTTTGCCCTTTAAATCGAAGATTTGACTATGAAATGTTAAATGTCACTTATTCAATTAGGTATGGACAAGACAAACTACATTCAAAGCGAATAGCATGGGTAAGTACTAGGCGCCGATATATATACTATACAAATATTTGAACCCGGTACCTTCAAATCTATTGGCAGGGTCACTACCAACTAGGCTACGGAGAAAATAAACAACGTATATCGTTATTACTTATTACAAATCGCGGGAATTACCCATCCTCCATCATCATCGCAATCATATAATCTCCTGTCATCAGTTCCGCGATCATCAAATAAAATAATATATCAAATCCCGTGCTTCTTAAGTCGATTTTCGTAATAATCATCTTCTTGTACGTATTTTAAACCTTGTACTTAAAATTACATTTCATTATTTATAGTTTTGTATATTCTTCCGTCTTGAGACATACACGCATGCAATCTTAAACAAGGTTCCATAAATTGCATAGTGAAATCATAAACTTTTTTGCGATGATTGAAAATGTGATAACTGATAACTTGTTAACTTCCCATCTTTTTCGTTACTTTAACATTTGTAATAATTTAATGAAAATGATGTAAAAAAACTTTAAATCTAAAGATACTTATATATAGTACCAAAAGCCCAGGAAGCCTAGCGCACGTAAGGCGACCGTGACTATAAAGCGATTATCCGACGTACCACAAAAGCGAGCACCACATCGGTATCAGCCAACTCATCCGCCAGTTCTACAGGATGGTCCACCTCCTGGTGTATCTCCTGGCCACACGTCAACGCGACCAAAAACAAAATAACAGTCGCGATTGACATTTTAATATTTCGCGCCTATCGCTGTCGGCGACGCGCGGGCGCGAGCTGTTTTCGACTGCAACGAGCCGAGCCTCTACTCCATTTATATACTGATAGAATAGTTTATTCAAGAGCGATTAGGATCGTACCGCTCCTGCTGCCGTGCGAAATAATAGCGGAACAACGGGCGCGAGCTGTCCATTGCTGAGTGAGTAGGTAGCTATGAGTAGGTAGCTCTATAAACAAAAATACTTAATATTAGTAGTAAACACTTATACTATGTATAGTTTACAAAACAATCGAAAATATAGGTTAGCACTTTAAACTCTTTAAAGGCATATTTAACCCCCACCCCAACCCCACGAAGGGTATGTTCCAACTAAGTATTATTTTAGTACAGATGGTGCGTGTTTTGGGCTCTAGTGCGAGAAGTGTGTCATTTTACGTCAGGTTAAAAATTTCGCAGGGCCATCTATACTAAAAAACGTCGTACGAGACACGTGCAAAAAGGAAATTCGTAACTCGTGTCGATTTAAAACACTCTCTTCGGTCGTGTTTTAAAACATAGACACTCGTTTTGGATTTCCTGTTTTTCGCACTTGTATCGTAATGTACTATTTTAAGTTTAAAATAAATAAGTAAAACATTACATTAAACATTACCATTAACTAGCATTACACCCATTACCTTGACGTCGCTCTACTTTCGGAGCTATTTTGACATCTTTACAGTTTTACACCTTATCTCTCTGTATCACTAATGGTCTTTAAGAAAATTAAACATTGTAATTAAAAACACAAGCCAAACTGTAGTTAATTATTATTAATGCAAAAGTAATGTTATGTATTCAAAATCGCATTAAAAATGCGTTATTGATACATCACAGTTAATCAAATTCGTAATTTTCATTATTCACTTAAATTGGCAAAAAGTCCTACAGTCCTACACTAATTTTTCGAAGTCAGAACTTTGTTTTGATGAACTTTCTCTTGTTAACTTCTCTATCGAATGTATGTATGAAGCTGCCTACGATCCTTGCAGCCTGGAGCTATTGATTGTCAAATAGTGCCAAGATGTTATATCACCTCAGTCATCGCATATTGTTCTGAACCGGTAGTTTGCATGCGAATTCGTTAGGATGATAAATTAGCCTTTCTTTATTTTTATCTGATGTTTCACGTGTTTCGTTATACACATTGACAGATATTGATGCCATTCATATCATATCCACTCACAATACTCACATTCTTTGATTTTTACTATAGACTCTATTGCTATGAAAAATAAGAGTTATATAGCCACAGGCCACAGCTATATAAAGCATGTCAGTGGCTAAAATATACTCTCAAGATGGCTGTAGAAATTTCTCTCGAGTGTACCTTATTGCGTTATAATCGTAAGCAGAACCAAAAAATTTCGCACATAAATACGTACACCATATTTTTGCCCAGTAGGTAATTTATTTCTGGTGTCACTGTTAAAATTATCTTAAAAATAATAATGAAAGTCTATGAAAAACAGCCATAATTATTGTGGTTGTACGATCTGATTCTACGAGTTTTGCACTAATGGCAACGTGAAATTAAAATTAATAATACCATAACCAACTTATTTGTAAATATATTCAAGCGTTGTAATCCCAAATACTATTATGAAATCCATTGCGGTCGTTTCAATGCTTGCTAGAAGTCCACATTGCTCATTTAATTATATTTTAAAGTCACCGCCAAAAGAAGTTGCGTACAATAAACACAAACCATTCAAGCGAATATAAAAAAATTGGCACTATTTTTATTGCTTCAAATATTTATTTACCTTTTAGCGCAATTCACTGCTCACGAGTTTTGAATGATAATGTATCCAAATTTTTGTTTTGTGCTAATAAACATTTCTTATTGTTATTCTTATTTAGGATAGTATCGTAGTAAGAGTTCATTGAATAACACATGGACTTAGAGCAGTATTTGATGTGTAGAATGGAAATAAGATAAATTTTGCATACAGGGATCGTTTACATTGTTCGCAAGTAATGGATTATAAATCGCTATATCTCCTCGCAGGTATGACCGACGTCCAATACAACGAACAAGCACTCCTGGATCAGCTGATGATCTGCACCGAGTACGTCGACAAGGCGGAGAGGTACGAACTCCTCGGGCCGCTATACCGCCTCATCATACCCATCTACGAACGAAGGAAGGACTACCAAGCTCTCCTCACCTGCTACCAGCACCTCACCAAAGCTTATGCCAAAGTTATAGAAGTCACGAATTCGGGGAAGCGCATGCTCGGAAGGTTCTACCGGGTGGCGTTCTTCGGCAAAGCGCATTTCGGAGACGACGAAGAAGGAGTCGAGTTTATATATAAGGAACCGAAACTGACCTCACTGAGCGAGATATCGGAGAAATTGCAAACTTACTACGAACATAAGTATGGAGCGGAGAATGTCAAGATGATTATGGATTCAGCGCCGGTGAGTGTTAAAAATGTTATTGTACAATGCATTTCTATTTTTTTAAAAGGTGCAACTATTTATTTTTATCTTGGGGCCTATTCCCGATTTATGGGGCTAAATAAGTAGCATATTTATTTATTTATTGCCGGCGCACAGTATGCACAGGTCATCGGCAAACATGTGTAAAAGTAAATTGCTCACGGGACCAGTACAAAAGCGAGTGTGTATCATAGTTTCGAACACGTACTCTCGGAGTATCCTGCTATCGAATCTTCGTTTACTCAACTGCTACCAGATCAAATATTCGCTGGGTCGAAAAACGTAGAAATAAAAAAAAAAACGTTAAATCGAAATTGATGTTTCGATTGACGTCTCGTAGAACATCTTTGGCACGAATGTTCGTTGGCACAACTGCTACCGGATCGAATATTCGCTGGGTCGAAAATCGTACAAAATTAGGGCATTTTAATTGGTCACAGGCACAAACATTACACTTTTATCTACAGGAATATCATAATTTCCCTGTTATGTATTCAGAAGCGGTAATGTAATGACCTATATTAAGAGACCGGTGTCTGTGGCTGTATCATAATGTTAACATTAAAGTACAGGCAGAGTACAGTGCATCATAATGTTGACATTAAAGTATCGTCGTCATGATATTAATTTTAACATTATGAAGTCAACTTCTTTTTGTTGTTTTTTTGTCAATAAATATTTATTGTAGGATATCCTTACTCAAATTGAGTGATTTCAACTGATTTGAATTTTTATATTTAGAGGTAATTACTTAGTGGATATCAATGAAAATAAAGGTAAATTGTCATTCTAAACTTGATATGGATGTAGATAAAGTTATGTATGTGACTGTACATAATTAGGCATTAAACACTCGTGTGATCTTATTATGAAACTCGCCTACGGATCGTTTCATAAAACCACACTCATGTTTAATGCCTCTTATTATGCGCCAGCCACATAAATAATTATTAAGCAATAGGTATGTCAAATTATCTTGCCACTTATTTTTGAGATATATGTGGATATGTAGGTATATAAAATAATGTTGTATGTGTTAGTCTTTCAGCAATCCATCAAGTCGATTACGTCGTTAATAGTAGCCACGTAATTTGGTATTAGTACTATTTATTTATTCATTGTAATATCCCCGCACGGATATAAAACAGGTTGTACATGTTTCGGCCACAAGTATTTCGATCCAGCGAACATTCGATACCAGAACAGACAAGCCTATGAACTTTCGACACACAACAGATCGAAACCATACAATTCTAGATAATGATTTTTCGATTGAGCATATTTCGACTCAGCGAACATTCAATCCAGCAACAATCGAGCTTACGAATATTCGACAGCACGATACTCCGAAAACTCATGGAAAAGAAGCGTGGAAAGCGAATTGCGAGCCGTAAGTCTGACCTGAAGCGAAGCCAAGAAGGTTGCTAAAGACACAAAAGCGTGGAAGGATCTTGTGGAGGCCCTATGCACCTCCGGGATGCCCTAGGAATTACAACAATAACAACGATACTCCGACAGTGCGTGCCCGAAACTATGATATACACTCATAAGAGCCCTGCGGCACGCCACACGACACTTGACGCTCGTCGCTGAGCTCCGAACCCGCACATGATACGAGCGCCCGGTGAGGTAGTAGCGGAACCATTGATTCAGCGGCTCCCTCACCCCGCACTCACTCATGGCTTGTAATAGCGTGTTAGTCTCTAAGGTGTCAAATGCTTTACTGCAGTCGAAAAATACTGCCACGACTACTTTCTTATCAGCCAAGTAGGTGTTTACTTCGTCAATGAAACTTGCGTGTCAGATGAAAGAGCGTGTCAGTACTTTTCCCCTTCTGGAATCCATGCTGGCATTTATTTATTAACATATTTCTACTAAGATATTTACTAAGTTGTAAGTTGCAAATTGTGGTAGTATACTACTTTTCGGAGATCTGGTTCTAACTTGAAAATTTGTCAACAAGTCGATTATTCTATAGTCTTTCTCGAGTCAGAAAATTAACAAAAAGGTGTTTCTATTAGTCACATCTCACACTAGTAGCACTCGTAAATGTGAATGTTCTATTGTAGGGCCTAACCTTGCGTATTTAAGCGGAATAGCAATATCGAATACCGTAAAACAATACAGTGTAGTGACGACAACTTTACCGAGCCATAACTAATGGTAACATTTATTGTAGGCCGTTACATATTTTTCACAAACAATGATACCATGTAAGTCACAACTTACTTGGTGGTCTTTCAATGTGTTATTTATTTGGCAACCGCTGATATAGAAATATATCATTTTGATATCACAAATGAGATAATTTAATGACAATTAATAGTTTATTTCTAAATAATGATTAAAGACATAGAGCACTATTCTTGATTTAGAAAGTGCAGTCAAGTTTCGAAAATAATACCAAAGTCAAATTACTGATTTAAGTGCAGTTAATAGTCTAAGTAGTTTTCATCCGTTCCTTAAGAAATATATGTCTCGGCGGGATTGTTTTACGTATGCCTACTGGCTCGCGCCACGAAACGTAGTACCCCGCACTGTTGTACTCAAAGCTTGTTAGCTTTGAGTTTACCGTTGGACTAGATCGACTGGTGTCGAATTTTTTATAAGTAATTAATAATTATATCTTTTTTTTTAGGTAAACCGTGCGGATTTAGACAGCAAGCTAGCGTACATCCAAGTGACATGGGTCCGAGCAGCCCCCGAAGGAGTCGCGGCCGGCACGAGCAGCGGCGAGGCGTTCGAGCGCGCTCACAACGTCAAGCGGTTCGTGTTCGAGACGCCGTTCACGCGCGACGGCGCCGCGCGAGGACCTGTGCACCATCAGCGGCTGAGGCTCACTAAGCTCACTGGTGAGTATTATGTTGAACTAGCGCGACCGACGCGAGCGGCCGCGCATAATGTTCGTTCGAGACACCATTCACGCGCGACGGCGCCGCGCGAGGGCCTGTGCACCATCAGCGGCTGAGGCTCACTAAGCTCACTGGTGAGTATTATGTCGAACTAGCGCGGCGGAACTAACGTTCGTTCGAGACGCCGTTCACGCGCGACGGCGCCGCGCGAGGACCTGTGCACCATCAGCGGCTGAGGCTCACTAAGCTCACTGGTGAGTATTATGTCGAACTAGCGCGGCGGAACTAACGTTCGTTCGAGACGCCGTTCACGCGCGACGGCGCCGCGCGAGGACCTGTGCACCATCAGCGGCTGAGGCTCACTAAGCTCACTGGTGAGTATTATATTGAACTAGCGCGGTCGGCGCGAGCTGCCGCGCTTAATGTTCGTTCGAGACACCATTCACGCGGGACAGCGCGGCGCCAAGTTCTGGAGGGCTACCATAATCTCTTAAATGCGATTCAGTTTAGCTTGGGCTTGTCAGTTTTGATAGTTATTCTAAGAAACTGTCACATCACGATTCAGATTAGGTAGTAAACTGCATTAATAAATCGTGGTAGCTCCCCTGTACACCACCAGCGGCTGAAGCTCGCTAAGCTAACTGAGTATTCTGTAAAACTAGCGCGGCCGACACGAGCAGCGGCGAAATGTTCGAGCGAGTATTCAAAGTCTTAGCTGCGAAGCTGGGTGTTCGAAGCATTCGCTATGAGAAGTTTCATAGAATTTTGTTGAATAATGTTGATGATACCTTCAAGAGTGCTGGGCTTAAATGACCCATAAAGGATGCAAGTAGCAATGGCTTTGAGCATGATGAGTTATGGTAGACAATAGACATATGCGACCACTGCGACTACTTAGCGTTGAAAATTTCCGGATTAAATCCCGTTTCTTTCCAAACAGCTCGTTTTTTTCCTGATTTTTTCGAAAAAAACAATGAAATTTTCCACTTTAATTTTCAACTCTAAACCAATATGAATTAGGTCTAATTTTCACTTATACCAGGAGAACGCGATGTCACAGAGGAAAAGTCAATTGAAACAGATGGCAAGGAGTGACAGTGACAGTGACATTGATTGTTTCTGAAGAAATCCGAAAAAAACGGAAAAAACGAAGTTTTCATACATTCCCGAAAAAAACATTTTGTTTTTTTCCGACATTTTCAACGCTACGACTACTACACGTAACCAGCAAACCGTGACATTTCTCATGCTTGACGATTATATTACGCTACTCGTAACAATTGAATTAAAGTATGTTCCAAACTTCTTTGTGCTGCCACTTTTGAACTGTCACAACATGTCCCTTCGGAGCGGTGACAGATAAATGAATTAGGAAATATTACGACTTAAACATAATCGACTACAGTGTGTTAACATGATGCAGGCTTTTATTTGAACCGAGGATTGAGATGCAGATTCTTAGCCAAACCATGTGCATTATTTGTTTAAAAATCCTAATTTTAATAGTAATTAACTTTCTAAGAAAAGTTAATTGAGAAGCAATGTACTTCAAAATAAATCGTTGATTGGCACTTGACAATTACAGATCGCAGCCACTCGCAACGTTTGACAACTAAGCAGTACACGCGTTACATTGATCGTTCGAACGAAATAAAAATAATTAATTTAAACTTTCACGATTATCACTCATATTTTACAGACAAACGGGTCTTAATCGCGTAAACTTACGTTTAATTATATCCTGACGTTAAAAAAATAATTATACAATTAATTTAAATATTTGTCAACTCTTAATACTTGAAAACGATTGCCAGTAATGCGTATTATTAACCATTTTCGTAAAAGCCTGGGTCATGGTAACACACTGTATACTCGTATATTATTAGAATTAAACAATTTTATTAGTTTACAACAATACTTCAAACTACATATTTTTATTGTAAACATTCCAGCTGAAAATTGGTTCCCGTACCTAAAACGCCGCGTACCCGTGATCGAAACGCAAGTGGAAGAGAAAAGTCCCATCGAGGTGGCCGTCTCCGAGATGGAGGGCCAAGTGCTCGAGCTTACTGAGATCGTCAATGCCAAGGCGCCTGACATCAAGAAACTTCAACTCAGGTAACGTAATAGGGGAACATAAAAAAACCGTTAGAAATCTTGTCTTAGAAACCATGAGTTGAATTTTAGTAAAAAGAAAAACCGCATTCATTCACTTACAAAAATGGGCATTTTCACTTCTAGGGACACCCAATTAGCTTAACTCTCTCAAAAAAGTTAACTTCGATGTCAGTTTTGTAACGATAATTAAGCATGAAATATTTACTTAAATCCACTTTATTCATGTTTTTATATTGCATAAACGCGTATTCTTTCTGGATTAAATGATAAAAAAATATTTTTGTTAATATTTAATGCTTTATTGTCGTTTTTTGGGAGAGTTAAGCTAATTGGGTGTCCCTAGAAGTGAAAATGCCCAAATACGTGTAGGTACTCTGCCCAGGAATCGAACCTGGACTTTTTTAATAATTAAATTTTCGTTATTTTTATTTGGATATCGGTTGTGTAGCTCTTAAATAGTAAATGTTACTAAGAAACGTGATATCTAAAACTTATAAAATGCATTGTTGTTAAACAATGAAGTTTTAATTTTCAATTCTTCAGTGAGGCCGCCGTCCCTTTGACTTTGTATGGGGAAGTTACAAACTATGAGAGATATTGAAATCTGTACTTAGGAACCATGCCATTATTATTGAATCTAAAATGCCATGGTTCCTAAGAACAGATTTCGAAGTAAAGTAGGTACCATTTTCTTTAAATAAGTATTCACGTTTCAGATTGCAAGGCAGCGTATGCGTTCAGGTTAACGCTGGTCCGTTAGCTTATGCGAACGCTTTCCTGGACCCCACCCTGGCCCCCATGTACCCGGATGACTTGGTCGACAAATTGAAAGCCACCTTCAAGTACGTATATATTTGTAAATTCTATAATACGGTACTTCTCAAAATGTAAAGCCTATAAACAATTACCGTGTCACATATGTGACACTGGAAAAAGTGACATATAAATAGGTATATGAAGTGTCCACGGAAAAAACAAGACCAAAGCCTCAAAAATCAGGACAAATTCACAGCTTAATCTGTTAAAAGTAAGGTGGTTTTTCCTTCTGTGATTTGAATTGACTAGACATGTTCTTTCCGTGGACCCTTCATATTAGAAATAATTAATTAATTAATATTAGTGAATATATTGCGAAGGCACAAATCAAATTATTTATTAACTAAATATTTTGATTTGTACTTTTAATTTTTCTCGAGTAGTCACACTACTTAATACCGTTTTTCTTTGGTATATGACATCTAATATTTACAATTAATATTAATGACATAATAATGAAAAAACCGCCTACAGTAAATAGATTTAAAACTAGTCATTTGAGAATGAACGAATAGTATTACATGATTTTTATTGTTCGTGTTCTAGCACCCAAGGCCAACATTTCCATTTGTCAAAAGAATGTATTAATCTACAACGAATAATAAATTTTCTTGTTTGGTCCATCTAACAGTTTATTCGAAAGTCGAGCTTTAATCCATTTATTCATATGCTCTAATTAGATTTGTTCATGACTAGTTTCCATCCACTTATAAGAATTTGACAAAAACTAAACATTTCTAAATTAGTACGGTCAAATCGTATATTAAACTCGCAAAACATGTAGTAAAGCTGCATTTTTGGTATGTTGTTTAGACACCATATCGCACTATAAAACCAAATTTTGCAAGCAAAAAAAAGTTGTGCTAGTTACGTAGTACGTGAAAAACTGCGAAATTTACGGTCTTTTTTCAGTTTCTGATTTTTATTAAAAAAACCTTACGTTTTTTGACATTATATGTTAGGAAGCGTTTAAAGATTAATAAATTTCCAACAAGTTGAGCTAACATGTATTACCGTAGGTCTTATAGTTTTAGAGATTTGCGACTTCTTAAAAGTACTCTTTTTTGTAAACTAACGCTATTTTGAGTTTTCCTAACGATTTCGGCTTAATATCGCCTCATCTAATTATGCTACGAAAAACATGCAATAATGACCTTATAGCGCACTTAATATTCTTTCGTTAAAGGGTAAAATCATGTCAGCAAACTTTGTAATTGAAAATAAAAACGCGTAATTCAAAAGGCAGTAGGCCCGCTATCTAAGTTTTTCATACAAATCGCAAGTCGTGTTGCAAAGCTGCAATTTTAGTATATTATATAGGCCCTATAAGGACGTACAAAAATGTATATTACAAGAAATACAAAAAAACAATTTCGGCATAAGACGAAAAAAACTGAAAAATTATTGGACTTCTTTTACTTTTTGACGTTTAATTAAGTAACTATTATATTTTTGATACTAATTGCTACAAAACTTAAAAAGAATATTAAATTTGAAAGGATTTGAGCTACCTTGCATTACCCTAAATTATATAGATTTAGAGATACGACATTTCAAAATGTGCCCTTCATTAAGTTAAGAAAATAAATGCATGTTTTGAAGCCTCGTATACCCCCAACTATAAGACTTACAGTAATTGTTATCGGCTCAATTTGTTCCAAATTTAATGTAGTTGTTATCTACAATTACTTTTTTTTTCTTAGCGCGAACGTTTTGCAAATATTTAGTGAATAGCTTTAACGTAACCTAAAATTTGTTTAATTTTTGATAAAAGGGCACTTTATGAAATGTCGTATCTCAAAATATATATAGCTTACGGTGATGCAACGTAGCTCAAATCCTTTCAAATTTAATGTTCTTTCTTAGTTTTATAGCAATTAGTATCAAAAAGATAATAGATTTTTAGTTAAACATCAAAAACTAAAAAAAGTTTGCTATGCCTATGCCCAAACTATTATTTTGTTTTTCTTTTTAACCGACTTCAAAAAGGAGGAGGTTAACAATTCGTCGAAATCTTTTTTTTTTTTTTATGTATGTTCCCCGATTACTCGAAGACGCGTGGACCGATTTGAAAAATTCTTTTTTTGTTTGAAAGGGTATACCTTCTAGTTGGTCCCATTGTCACCGAATTCTGATCTGATGATGGGATCCTGGAGAAATCGAGGGAACTCTTCAAATGTTGTAGGCACACATGACATTTTTCATTTCTTTTCGAAGACTAATCAAGTATTTGCGTCTAGTCATGAACATTTTAAGTTGGTGATCTGATGATGGAAGGTACAACTCCTTAGCAATTAGGAGTTGGGGGATAATTCTTTAAGTATAATATATTTCATGTATTTTGGAAGCTATTCGCGTATTTGCGTTTAGGTGGTCATCCTTTCATGTCGGTGAGCTGATGATGGAAGGTACAACTCCTTAGAGATTAGGAGTTGGGGGATAATTCTTTAAATATAACATAGTTCATATATTTTGGAAGCTATTTGAGTATTTGCCTTTAGGTGGTCATAGTCTCATGTTGGTGAGCTGATGACGAAAGGTATAACTCCTTAACGATTAAGTAATTCTTTGAATGTAACAACTGTCATACATTTTTGAGATCTATTCAAGTTTTTGCTTAGTAGTTATGACATGTTGGTTAGCGGTTAGTGATTCTTTAAATAATATAGGCATGCTAAGGCTTGGAAGCTATTTGAATATTTGCCTTTAGGTGGTCATCCTTTCATGTTGGTGAGCTGATGATGAAAGGTACAACTCCTTAGAGATTAGGAGTTGGGGGACAATTCTTTAAATATA
>JALPQI010001383.1:0-120856 GCA_025490895.1 Thaumatotibia leucotreta | reverse complement strand
CTGGAATATGATACGCTCTGAAACTGGAAAGACAAAACCCCGTGATGGCCAATATAAACTGAGAGTGGATGACCAAATCTTGACTGAGGACTTGGACGTTGCTGGCGCCTTTCAACACTTCTTCATCAACATAGCCAATGATACTACTGAAAACTTGAATTCGTCTGTGACTAAGGCTGGCTTATTCTTGGATATGAACAATATCAAACCATGGAACAAAGACTTTCACTTTCAGTATACTGACCCAAATGAGATCATCGAAATGTTCAAGTCCTTGAAATTGAAGAACTCCGAAGACCTTTGGGGAATCTCTGTGAAAGTCATGCAATCTGTTATCGATGTTATTGCACCGTACTTAGCAAATGTGTTTAATGCTTGTGTACGAGAATGTGTGTTTCCCGATCTAATGAATTACAGCAAAGTGATTCCTCTATTTAAATCAGGAAACAAATATGACCTTGGAAACTTTAGACCTATATCCATACTTCCTGTTCTGAGTAAAGTGTTTGAGAAAATCATATTGAACCAACTGGTTCAACATTTCAACAGGAATGAACTGCTTCAGAATCAGCAATTTGGGTTTACAAGAGGTCGTTCAACTACAGACGCCGCCTCAGTACTAATCAAGCATATTTACGATGCCTGGGAAAATTCGCAAGATGCTATTGGTCTTCTGCGACCTCTCCAAAGCATTCGATTGCGTGGATTATGATACACTATTACACAAGCTGAAATACTATGGATTTTCAGTGGAAGCTCTCGACCTTGTCTGTTCTTACTTAAATTTAAGAACCCAGAAAGTGGTTGTAAACGGAACTGAGTCTTGTGGAAAGACTGTAAAGCTTGGAGTACCTCAGGGTTTTATTCTGGGGCCTTTCCTCTTCCTGGTGTACATAAATGACTTGCCGAACCTTGTAAAAGATAAATGTGACATAGTTCTGTTTGCTGATGATACATTTATTGCATTTGAATAGCCTCGTGAGAGATGGGCGTAACACAACTGCAGTGTCATTCACTAAGAAAAACCACCTTGCTGTCAGCGCTGTGTCAGCGCTGCGGCAGCGTCGAGCCTAAAATGGTATTCACTAATTTACTACTCTACACACTAGTGCTCGGCGATGAATGCGGCGTGAGCTGGAATTACACTGCGTCGAGAGTTTGACGTTTAATGTACGAACTTCGTATTCTCTAACGAAAAACAGCGACGAACTCGCCCACAACCTCGCTCACAGCCTTGATTCCTAATGTCAAATAAAACAGCTAGGATTTTAGACAAGGCTGTCTCGACGTCGAGCTTGTTGACGAACGTAGCGTCGAATGTGTGAATAAGAGAATAGCATAGCTGACGCGATCGTGATTTTCGTTTTGATTACGGCATTAAGTATACAGGGTGTAAGTTTAATTCGAGCGAAGCTCTTAACAGGGGTTAGTTTAAGACATAATAAGTACTATGAACGTTTACATAAAATAAGACCAACAAAATTATACATACAAAATAATTCGGTGCACAATGTAGAGCAACAGACTTAAGTTAAATGCTCGTCGAATAAATTCAATAGCAGATGATACAATTGCCATATCAATATTAACAAATGTTCGTACCTACATTGCTGCTTCTAAAATGAAAAAAAAATCTGTGGGGTTATTATTAAGTGAAACTTAAAAAAAACCTCGTTATCCATGCGGCTGTCCGAAATCAAAACCTAGCAAGGGACATTTTTTGTCAAAATACGTTTTTTAAATGTATCTGCCCCAAATGTTGAGCTGCGTCTAATGCAAAAACACCTGTATTTCTATCTCAATTAGAATCAAAGTTACGAAACCCACCAAACCTAGCAAGGGCATTTCTTACATGCCACCAACATATTCAAAATCCTAGGAAGTAACATTTTCAAGTCCAAAAACCTGGCAACTGCATGCTATACTAGGTTTTTGAGTTTGTAAATGGAACACACTAGATTTTTGAATATGGAAATTGTCCCTTACTAGGTTTTTGATTTTAAAAATTGCCAAAGGGTCGTACAAGGAATTCAAATCTAACAATAAATAAAACCTATCAAGTCAGTAATGAGTGAAGTCTGCGTTCTAATGGTCGCCGCTCCCGCGCTCCCTGCCTGCGGTTTTTGTCACCGCCCCGCGGGTGTCGACTGAGGGATTGAATTGATATTGACCATTTATTTATTGACGATCAATGACGGGCAGCAGCGTCATCAAAGTGGCCAAAATAAATAATTTTAACTAAAAGTGTATGTGAACTCAAGGCTTAAGGTTTTAAGTTGGTGACGAGACCAAGATTGTGTTCTAAAAGTGCGCGATTATGAAATTATGCAATTATTTAGGCTTTGTTTGCAATTATTTTAGTTTCTACTGACGATTGGTATAGGGCGTTTTGGTTGTTAACCGACGAAGAACCGACCAAAAAATTTTACTTTTTGATAATAAACAAAATTGGATCTTCGATAATTCATAACGTCACTATCATTACGTACATTATTTGTGGGTATTGTCCGTTGTCTCTCTATGGAAGAACCCTGGACAAATTATCAGAAGCTTCAAATTACGAGGAAGGTATTGATAAAACAAATCAAATAATATCAATACTTGTTGCTATTTTATTGTGTTTGTCATTTCTTTCTATTTCTTTCCACAACTCGACATCAAACGTGCCAACTTTGCGTGGTCCCGACGCTGGTCCAGTACTTTTTGGGGACTTCACAATTCACATACATACTGGAATTTCTTAGCAGGTGTCTGCAGGTTTCCTCACGATGTTTTCCTTCACCGTAAAGACTTGTGAATATCAAATGATATTTCGTACAAACGTTTTTGAAAAACTTATTGCTGATTGAATGTTTATTGCCATTTTTTTATTTTCGCTGGTAAGCCGATAGTCGCGTGTGTAGTACTGTTTATACACGTGATATTCGAATGGTATGCACATGCATACACTCGTAGCAGAAGATGATACCAACATTTTCTCCTATCAGGACCGAAAGAGCTCGCGATTCTGAGTGGAAATCATATTAAAAGTTACAAAACCAAAAAATAAGTGCGAGTCAACTTTAAAAAAAATGATTCGTTATGTCATTGACCCTACTGGGGGAAGCCTATGTCCAGCAGTGGACATTTATCGGCTTAGAATGATGTTTTTGGGAAGTTTCAATGTGTAGTAAATTGTTAGCAAGTACTTTGCAGCGAAGCTCTGCGGGAAAGCACTGGTAGTCAGTAGTTTCAAAATCATTTAAATCCCCTAGATTGCAATTAAATAGGGTGCTTTGTGGTCATTTCATAAGTCGTCTTATTTGAAATTACCATATAACACACTGTTATTTTTATCATAATCAAGATTCATTCCGAAATTACTCGAGCAGAATTTCTGTAGTTTGAAATTACCCCAATGCACTATACTACAATTTACCTATATCCTTACCTTATTAAAATGATAATCCTAATCCGGATTTCAAAGTAAGCATTTGCTTGATTTTATATTTGACATTTAAGAGTTTACTGCTTACAAATAGTAAAATTTACCATTTTTGTACCACTTGCTAGGTTTCAGTTTTGTAATTGACATAACATTTCTATTATTTTTTGTAATGAGTTGTTAGTAAGGCACATAAAAGTTCTAAAAAGATACATATATTAAGTTTCAATAGTTTGTCTTATAAAGCAAGTTAAGGAGCGGAATTGAACGTTGACGCTAACGTCAGACGCCGCGTACAGCATAAAATAGGAGACCATGGCCTTAGTGGCACACTATGTGCGGCCCCTCGCCTTTAACAGAAAAGTGCCACTTTGATCCCTCCCAGCAGGGAAGAAAAGACCCGTATTCGAATAGGTGGTGTGAAAACAATATTTATATTGGGAAAAAGATAGTGATGCAGTCGGATCTGCTGTTAAGTTACGCACTTCTCTGCGGCGAACGTATTGACCGCAGACGCTGTGCGTTGCATTCAGACGTCGATAGGAGCGGAATTGAACGTTGACGCTAACGTCAGACGCCGCGTACAGCATAAAATAGGAGACCACGGCCTTATACTTCTTTATATAAAACAAAGTCTTGTGAGATAAAGGTCTCTGCTACTATTTTTTTTTAACAAAATATTTATTTGCCTCTCCTGTAAAATTTCGCTAAATACACTTACTAGGCTTTGATCTGGGACAGCCGCATGATTACACTAATTAATGCCACACGGTATAAATATGTTAGTCGTGTGGTGACGGCAGTAAGAATACATTATTTTGTCACCACCCCAACTCCTCCTGCGGGCGTCGACTACGGGATTGACCATTATTTGATAAAAGATTCATGATGGGCAGCAGCCTTATCATAGTGGACACTGCAATCGCCAATCCGTTTGATAGCGATTATGGACATTTACCTCCTAATGAGCCCTAATAGGAGAGGCCTACGTCCAGCAGTGGACTATCATAGGCTGATGCTGATCATGGTATAAATATGTCAATTTTTTTGTAATAATCTCATAAATTCAATGGCTATGTGTCATCTATCTATGTATGCCCTAATGGAGACGCCATTATCTAATCGGAGTGAACCAAGATGCCAATCCACGCCAATCGCTAACATTGATTAGTGATTCTCGAATGAAAGACGTCTTTGTCTCACTAATAAAACTGAGTGATAGAGAGAAAAAACTACGGTACTGAGTGTTAGCAGGCTTGTCCAACTAGCGCATTCGGTTCGAACTGTCAGTGCCACCCCGAGGAGTACATTAGATAGAGGCTCACGGCGAGCGGTGACGCATATCGCACACTGGCGAATGTTGTTCGTCGAATATCTACGTACTAATTCGAACGCTGTCAGAGAATTGCTTATAACAATGAATAATAAAAAATATATATTGCCCGGAGGACCCATGACCGGTGGGGTCGGCGTGTTCTCGAGTGGCGACCACGCACTGGACGGCGCAGCGTGGGAAGGCCCCCCACAAGATGGAGCGACCATCTGGTAAAGGTTGCGGGTGTCTAATGGATGCGGACAGCTCACGACCGATCTTTGTGGAACTCTCTGGGGGAGCCTACCGTCCAGCAGTGGACGTCAATTGGCTGATGATGATGACGATGATGATATATAAAAAGGTAGTCCTATTAAGATCATATCATTTTAAAAAGGAAGCAACCATATTTTTCAGAAAAGGTACGAGTTTTACGCGATAAAAAGAGAGCGCACTTCTACGTGGCATTTAGCGTTGCGCGGTGGGAATTTGAACTTAATAGTATCGTAGCAAGAGTCACTATTTCTTTAAACGAGTTTCTGTACTTGTACTTATATTGTATAGGATGTCCCAAAAATAATGCAAGATTTGAAATCGATGAAAAATACTTATTAATCATACTTATTATTCTTGATTTAATCATAAAGTACAAAGAATAGGGTTTAGTATGGTAAAGCATGCTGAGAAATTACTTCGAATGCTTTGCTGTAACATAGCACTCCTTTCCTAAAATTTTCTATGAAGTTTACATAAATATGGGTGAATTTCGTTGGTGCAGTGTGAAATACCCTCCTTCAAACCATGGGCGATCGAGAGCTTGCTGACAAAGAACTTTTGACTATAAATAGCCCCATAAAATAAACAATTATGTTAAATCGCAATATTTGGGATTCACTGAAATGAAGGGATAACGGCCAGAAAATGGGGTCAAAACCTTTTTTCGTCAAGGAGACCAGGGCTACAGGGCAATTTGCAATTAGAATACTTAATCCTATTCTATGTACTTTATGTGTCAGGGAAAAAAAATTAAATTGTTCAAAAAAATTATGCTTTTTCATTCAATTTAAATCTTGCGATATTTTTGGGACACCCTTAATTTCTGTGGTGTTAGCGATTGAAACTTGGCTACCCACTCTGTAGTGTAGTATCATTAACTGACAATGTCAAATCATGGCAGAAAATAGTTGAGCTGTTGTAAACTAGCATCATTTTGTGTATCACTCTTCCCCTCTCGTGGAAATTTGGGATGGAATGTAGAACAACGTTCAGATCCAACTCTCGGAAGATGTAGTTACCCTGTGAAAATAAATAGTTACAGGTTGACTGGAAATTCGCCATATAATAGATAGATACATGTACACCGTGTTTTTATTGATTTCCGTTAAATTGGACAGATTACTTGGAACATTAATAGAAGTTGCCTGGAATTTCGGCTTTTGTTAATTTCGAAAAAAAAAAACTTTTTTCGTTTTCATACATAATAATTGTAATGGCAAGTGTGAGAGAACCTTAAAAATAAGATCTCAAGCGACTAACGGCTGCTGACGGCACTTGTCAAAATAAGTAACATTAGGATGTAATAAAGGTTGCAATACCTACACTTGTTCAGTCATTAAACTTACTTTTTTAATAACTCAGTAACAGTAAGAGTTAAGACACTCGTTTCTTAGAGAAATAGACTATTTTTGACCTAAATAAGCTTCCCTTTAATTTAACGGAAATCAATAAAAACACGGTGTAGATACTTAAATACATAGCCAGCCATGACCAAGGGAGAAATATTTGTGATAAATAAATACACCAATAATGCCCTCGTCAGGATTCAAACCCGGAACCTCCAGTTTCGTAGGCAGGGTCACTACCAACTGGTCTACGGAGGCTGACATACAAAAAGCCTGGGTGTTACGATGTTTACCTTCCGTATAATGCAATTCTTTTTATTGTAGCGAAAATTGCCAAAATTTAGATAAGCTCTGCTAATCCATTTGTGACAAGACATGTTCTCTATAACCAATTGCAGGTCCTCCTTTCCGGCTGTATTCAGGCTGTAGGTAATCACACTGAACTGAAATAAGAAAAGTTATAGTTTTATCAGGAGAGTATCATTAAAATCTCTTGTAATGCTCACGGCCACCTTGCAGTCGTTGCACTCAAATTTAACACTATGTTATACATCCAGGAAATACACGTAAATAAATCCACCGCTTATCATCAGACGGGTCGTATACTTGTTTGCTACAGTCCTATTATAATCGTAAATCGCAAAAGTTATACGTTATCGATTTTATGGTTACTCGACTATTTGTGACTGTACTCGCAAAAAGAGAAGACAAAAGTAGGCAAAATGCGTTCTTGTCATTCTGCGTGTTGGGCAGAGTTGGGCAAAAAGTAATACATATTACAAAGTACACATACAAAAGTAATCGGAAGGAGTAATCATATTACTTTTTGCCCAACTCTGGTGTTGGGTAATTTGATTTCAAGTCGATCTAAGGTTTTGGCATAATGCTCGATGGTCAAACTGCAAATCAATGTAGGCAAAATAACACACTAGTCATTTTGCGTTCTAGACGATCCGCGAATAACCGTAAAAACTCAGGTCGAAAGCGACCAAAATCTAACTCCCTCTGCGAGGATTCTGGGTGAACCTTTAACTATCGCATGCGATGGTAGCTCTTAAAGGTGGATTTTGACCAAACCATCGAATGCTCATTCTATCCCCCACTCTACGAAATCAACGAATTTCGACGAATCACGTTTTGTGTAACGAACAAATTTCGTAGAGTTGGGATAGAATCGGCATTCGCTCGTTTGGTCTAAATCCAACTTAAGATGGGTGAATATCTGAGCGTTTCAACCGCCTCATTTTGGTGGCATAATTTTTGCCGAAGTTTTTATTCGTTACAATGTGCTACTTTGTCATTTGCAGGAGGCACGGTACCTTATACAAGTGACGAAGTGTAACATTGAGACGTTTATGAACTTCGGCAAAAATGATGCCACCAAAATTAGGTGGTTGAAATGCTGAGATATTCACCCAGATACTAATTAGAGGTAGAATCGAACATACAAACATAATGACGTGTCGTGACGGCAGCAAGAATACATGTGTCATAACACTCATCACCCCAACACTTCCCGCGGGTGTCGTAAGAGTCGACTAAGGGATTGAAGTGTCATTGACTATTCTTTGATTTAATTGATGATGGGCAGCAGCGTCATCATAGTGACGTAGTCATTATTTGCAAAAACCTCCTAATGCGTTTATACACGGTGCTCGCGAGCATTCCGAAAGATTTTAACTTTGCATTCTAGACATCAAAATAAACAAAAAATATTATGAGACCTAATGTCAAAATCCACAAAAAAAAAAATTTTTACTATTTAACATTTCCAATACTATTTATCATAATCACAATTTGTTAAATTATTTTTTTTAATGATTTTTTTAGAAACAGGTTTTTTCCTTCAAGTCTATTCTTATTTTTTGTATGTCAGGCAGGTGTGGAAATTTTAGAAAACATTGTGGTATAGTTTGTGAAATATAAATTGGTAACTTTCTACCTACATTATAGTAAAAATACACATTCAATTTATATTTCTCGAACTATAGCATTGTAATCAAAAATAAGTTTTATGACGAGTTACGTCGAAAAACTTATTTCGAAAAAAAGTTAATTATCTCTTGAACCAAGCCGAATCCAGGAAATTTTATATAACATTAAAATTAAACACTCTAAATATGCTCAGGAATTCAGCATTAAAATCTTTCCGAGTGCTCACAGGCACCGTGTATAGGTATGCATAGTTAATAGGAGAGGCCTACGTCCAGCAGTGGTGGACTGAAACAGGTTGATGTGATGTGATTTTAATGTGTGTATAATGGCAACTTGCGGCAACTTGGATCAATAAGACGCTTGGCGTGCTAAAAGGTAGGTGTCTTTCCATAGTTTCCATGCATGAAGAAAATATGTGGTCGCATCTCGTAACTTTGAGAGAGCATTTCAATAAAAGTACCTACAACTACATCAATATAATGTCATCTGTAACTAAAGACTGAAGAGCTGGCGACTTCCTCGCACAACGCATCAGTTTTGAGATACAGCGAGGAAATGCCGCCAGCATCCTCGGTACAATGCCACAAGGGCCAATCTTAGATATAGGTTAGGTTAAGTAGATTAGTTATATTTAATATAGTATGGTACATAAATTGTAGTTTTGAAAATAAATATATATAAAAAAATGTCATCTACATTTTACATTTATATTAACCAAGAAATAAGAGATTATGATGTGACACAGTTCACTATACTGAGTCCTTCTTAAAAATCTATTCTACGTATGAATTTGAAGCCCTATACTATTTGCACTAGACTTCACTAAATAAACAAATCTGTAGGTAATAGTAAATTACTATAGAGGACGGGAAAAGAAGGGTTACAGGCCAAGCAGATAGAGATATGCGGCCTGTAACCTTGTTTCTCGCCGAGATTTGTATGTACTTATAGTGCTTTTCTAAAACTTGCAATGAAATAAAAAAATCGAAAGTGATTTTCACAGTACACAATAGTACATTGTGCATCAAGGGAGGTAAGTACGGAATTACTAACGAGAGTGTTAGAAGCCCAACGCCGTCAGGCGGAGGGCTTTTAAGACTCGAGTTAGTATCCGCTTACAGGTGTAGTGAGAAATTACTTGCCTTCGGAAACGTTTGTAAACACATGCTGTTTCAGGCAGTGTCACCGAGTCTGACTGAAGTAGCATTACAGCTATTACTCTCAGTCTCAGTGAGATAGACTGAAACAGCATGACTTTGACGAACGTTTCCGAAGGCAAGTCATTTCTCACTACATACATCTGTATCGACCGTGATGCATACAATGTTTTTCATCACACTTGCCGACAAAAAAATAAGTTTTAAGACATGCTATTACTAAATGACGTACTGACATTTCTTTTATTCCATAGGGAAATTCACTTTTCTATTACTCCCGCCATGCACGCAAACAAGGGCGCGCTTAGACAGCAAGTGTGATGAAAACAAATAAGTTAGTCAAAGAACGAAACGAATCTACAAAAGAATAATAAAAAACAATTTATACGTCAATTTTTTTAAACTATTTGAGATAATCATTTACCTGGTGACATTGACATTAGTTCTTTTTTTTACGGTGAAATGCCAAGATGTTCTGTCACTTTAAAAGTTACTTCCGGTATTTAACTTTTTAAAACAGGTTCCTTCCGGTATGAAATGCCTTTACATATCAAGTTCAATCACGGAACCAGCGAGATGGTACTTCCGGGTTTAATTTGACTTACCTAATAATGCCAACATTTCATTGCAAGTTTGAGAAAAGTGTGTTTTCTCAAACTTGCTACGGAATGTTAATGTTACTTACTTTAAATTAAACCCGGAAATATTATGTATCCGGTGTCATGTGCTAAGATTATATGTAAAGAGATTTCATGTATTTATTTCACACCTAGGACTGCAAACAGACTGTCTTTTGTTTTGAAACGTCAAATTGTGACACTAGGTCTTGACATTCAGTTACAGAAAAAAAAAAACATCATAACTACTTAATGTCTATAGCACCAGATAAAAGAATAGTTCAAACAGATAAAAAAAAGTTAGGCGCGAAAGTCTTTTTTTAATGTTTTACGATACGTACTATTGGTATATTTACAAATGAAATAGTATGGTTCGACGAAATCAGTTCGTTTTATTTCATGGCAAGTTTGAGAAAAGCACTATACAAATCTCGGCAAGAAACAGGGTTACAGGCCGCGTATCCCTATTTCCCTATCTGACCTCAGTTCCTTCGGCCAGATATATCTACTTAGCCGGGTAACAGGTTTCGTTTCCCGTCCTCTATAGTAATGTACTAATATTATAATCGTACATTTAGAAATGGCACTTCCTCCACAACCAAATGGGCTCCGCTGATAAATGTCTTCTCTTTGCGTTTGCGCAATTGGAACGTCGCTGCGATGTTTGGTTTGGCGGAAAACGGTGGTCGTGGATTACGGCATTGAGTCATGTTTTCTACAAATACTTCATAATCTCCCTGAAACACGAGTTTTTTAATTATATTTATTTAGGATCACCAACAGATAATACATCTTCAAGGATCGGACAAATGCCCGTCATTTTGAAAAGATAACCCTGTTCCTAACAGTAGAGACTTCCTCATCTTATAGTGTTCACATATTTTATTTTATAAGATATTTTTGTAACCATACTATCACAAAGTATGTATTTAGGAAATAGCAACTCCTAATTACTTGTAATAACCATGATTGTGAATTGTTCAACCATAAAAATTTAGAATTTTTGATAGTGAATTTCAATGTATTATCTTCTTCGGGTACAACAATCATTATATTTATGAAATAAAACTATTTAAACGGATTATGTATACAGCGTACATCTATTGGTCACAATCACGATATGTACAAATTGTAAAAGTAAGAACTTTGTGTTATTAAAAACACATCATATTAAATAAAATATGTTAACATCATAATATAAGGAAGTCTCTACTGTACGGAACAAGATTGTGTTTTCGAAATTACGGGCGTTTGTCCGAGCATTGTACATCTTACATTCTCTTAGTTCTACTCGTATACATCCGTGGTTGATGTTTATCTAATTATAGGTAACCACTGCTAACAGAGTTATATTAGTGTCTGTCTTCATTTCTTTAAAAATACTGAAACGCGTTAGTACAGCTATGCTATTCTCTTATTCACACATTCGACGCTGCGTTCGTCAACGAGCTCGACGACGAGACAGCCTTCACTTCGACGTAGAGCGCAGCGCTGCGAAAAACGGTATTCACTAACATAGAACAGCTCGTCGTCGAACTGTAGGCGGTAACTCTCGACGCAGTGTAGTTCCAGCTCACGCCGCATTCGTCGCCGAGCGCTAGTGTCGTTTAAAGTGCATTAGTGAATACCATTTTTAGGCTCGACGCTGCCGCAGCGCTGACACAGCGCTGTTAGCAAAGCGGTTTTCTTAGTGAATAACACTACAGGCTCAGTGCTTGATAATGGAGACCTAGGTTCTCCGAAACATGTCGCGCGTAGTGTCTAAATACACGTGAGTTTAACCGTTTAGTTAAATTAATAGGTATTATGTCTCACGATTGTTTAAATATTTGCAATGAATTAGAATATATCTATTACTTTATTGAATGAATAAGTGTTGCCGAAATAAGTTGCCCTACAAAATTGTCCAACCATCAAAAACCTTCTGAGGGGATTGACTGAGCGTCTCGAGAGTCTCGACCAAATAATGGGTTTGGGTGGCGATTGGCAGAGCCAAGTACGAGCAATTTAATAATTAATAACGACTCGTAGTTTGTACCGCAAAATATAAAAAGAACACTAACTATAACGAGCTTTGGAGAGGGCTATGCTCGGAGTTTCTCTGCGTGATCGAATCAGAAATGAGGAGATCCGTAGGCAAACTAAAGTTGATAAATAAATACACAAATAATGCACTCGCTGGGATTCGAACCCGGAACCAAGCAATCATAGACTTAAATTACGTGAATAACTCGGTTCGATAATAATATAGGCTGGGCCAATGATAAACGCATTTTAACAAAGGAGGTCAATATAAAAGTGGATTTATCACTGGCCCACCTTATATTTTCAATTTGTATTTGTTTGAAGGCAAAATAAAAGGATATAAATAACTAAAATAAAGAAATAATTTAAATAACTCACAGAACGTCCATGAATATGTAAAAAACAATAAACAAGAACGAACAGAATTAGACCAGTGCGACTCATTTTACGCAACAGTTAATCCTGAACTAATAGAAGTTATACATTAAAAAGCGTATTCGAATTTTTCGATTGTCATCGTAAATAATGAAAATTGGCCAGTCCGTAACATGACAACACCATTAGCAGTGCAGATCTATTTACTACATCTATAATATATTATACTTGTACATAAATAACATCGTTTAGAAACAATAAATGTACCTAAAATATTGTTTTCGTTTTTCTCGAACCTAGGGCACTGGCCTACTACCGCGAAAATCGAAATTCGGAAATTTCAAGGTTTTTTCTCTGTCGCTCAAACGAAGGCGTCATTAGAGTGAGAGAGACAAATCCTCGAAATTTAGTCCCACGGTAAGGTCAATTAAGGCTTGTGATGTGGGTACCAGGCGACGATATATATTTATAATAGATAGATATATCGGGAACCCTAATGACAGCCGAGCTAAGAGGGGCAGGACTCCAGTTATCTGCCTCCTAGCTTCTCGTTACTTGCCACCAACAGCACCCAGAATCCCGTATCCACGCATCTACGCAGTAGTAGAAAACGAATGGAGAGTTCTAAGCTTGCGTCCATGCAAAGATGCATACACCATAGAAACAACTTTCCTCGTAAGAATGTAAACCCTTCACATAACAAGACAAGAGTGAATCGTTCTATGTCTAACACGGGAATGAATTGATGAACACTGCAGTAGTGACCTTTTATACTGTCAGGCCACCAGCCACCTGTTCATAGGTTGGTATCATCTACCTGCAAACTTGCATGGACCAAGCAAAGACCACTCCAAGCAAAACATTGCTTATCGTTTTCTAGATTTAGTAACTCATATCTCCGACACGGCCATACTGACAAGACAAGCGTCCTCGCTTGTATCTGAAACAAACACGTACATCAGTAATCTTTGTCACCACTCGGTTACTCCTGACCAAATTATCTGTCTACGTAAAATCAACTCAACTCAAGGAAAATAATTTTATTCTTTGCAACTGAATTTAGGATCACTTAAAGTCAATTCATTACCACCAATTTAAATGCAAGACCAGACAAGTACCACCTGGCTTTCATAGCCACCTTTTACGTAAAACACATGACGGCAAACGTTCGGAAGCAGGTCTCTCATTCGTGGCCTATTGGTTATCACATAACCACACACTACGCGCATCCCCAAGGGATCGCCGAGTCAACCCTGACTCTACGGTCTCTACAAGACCCGACCTCCGCCAGAGCTTATCGCGCACCGCGTACCCACGGACTACTCAAAGGTAGACACCGACTTCTAACGGGCTACGGCTACGATCAAGCCTCTGGTACGGTCGACCAACCGAACTGAGAACCTCATCCTTCATGCCACAACAATCTTCATCTACTTCACACGTGGTACTTGGCTTTCTAGCATTTTCATTAACAACAAAATGTTATCTGTATTCAATCATTTATGAACTTCAATTTGTTAGACAATTTTGATAGTGCCACCAGCTCAGTTTCAGTTACCAGTAAAATCAAAATTAAGGAAACACAAGTCACGTTTATGTCTATCGGAAACTCACATTGTGACATAGTCACCTCATCCCGTTTAACAACAATAACTTTTTTTGTGGCATTACCAAAATGATCTCAATTAATGAATGATTCAAATTAGTCAACCTCTCGACTCGAACAAAAACGTAAATTACTCAACCAGGTTACATCATAACCATCCGATTTCATTTCAGTCCATCGGATTGTTAGGATCCAATAACCTATCAGAAGTTAACCATCTCAGCCGCGTAAGTGCTACTCCTCGCAAAGAGTATACTGCACATAAAAAGCAGTCCACGTGCACCTTTTACATGCTCCGGAATTTTCGATGCGATTATTCGATCACGCTCAATCCCTCGGACTTGCTCTCGGTCCATTGAAAGCTCACATGACTGATGATTAGAACTCATTAAATTTAAAAATTACCCTTTCCGCATTTAAAGTAGTTAACAGATGATTTTAATGCCGCAATTCAGAATCATATTTTCTTAAGGTATTCGTTTAATCAACCCAGGGAATTAAAATCAACTTCATTAACATTCGAAATAGACTAGTCAGTCTAACTATGTACTTACTACTTTACTAGCCAGTAACCGACACAGTTCTACAATAGTCAAATGAAACACTTCAACAAACCAACAAATGGGTTGCAGTACTCACAGCAGTTACAATACTCCAGATGCTACACCCAGCAACTGAGTCTTAACAACCACCTACATGGCTGTCGCACAATCTAAACGCCTTGACCACATACACCATTAAACCAAACGAACGCCACTCACAATCGTGGCCGCACTGAGACGGAAAAATAGATCCGATTTTACACCTACGACTACGAATGATAAATGGTGTATGTAGTCTGAGAAAACTGAACCCAACAAGAATGTAAAAAGTTTCATTCAAATTAATTTCAATAAAACTTACAATTTTAATTGAACTAAAGAAGTCAAACTGAAACTATTGACAGCCCAAATAATAAGAAATTATTATCATCACCATCATCATGACAGTCATCATGATCATCATCATGACCTCCATCATGACCTTCACCATGACCTTCATCATGACCTTCATCATGACCTTCACCATGACCTTCATCATGACCTTCATCATGACCTTCATCATGACCTTCATCATGACCTTCATCATGACCTTCATTGTGACCTTCATCATGACCTTCATCATGACCTTCATCATCATCGTCGGCATTTTCAATTTGATAAACTCAAAAGGATAATCCCTCGATTACTACTACAACATTAGTTTCACTAATCAGCCCAGGGCTCAAATAGCCCAACAAAATGTGAACTTCTCACCGGATCAACAACGCTGTCTGTTGTAATGGTGTGGGCACGCCACGCGTTGCACCACGTGTTCACGATAGGCAGTAGCGACACCAGTCTTCCTCTGTCACGCCGTCGGGACGTGATGACAACAACAGCCATGATGCCGGCAGGTTGCTCTGGTTAACCATGTTGAACTGAAAATATCAAATTGTACGGTATCAGTTTCATCACCGAAATAATTTGCACGCGGGCTCAGCCCGATGAGGTTGGGCTCCAACGAGACTAGAAAGTTAAGTTTAGGGTATTGGCATCTAGTACACTTTGTCATTAAAATAATGATGGACTTCACTTTACTACAACCAAGTTAATCTCGCAAATAATAAAACGTTTTGAGGACACAAAACTTCACGCTACAAACAAATGTCAACCGTTAATTTTTAAATGACTACTTCGAATTTTGCATTAAAACAATTGGAACGAAACCTGTCCTTTTATTTCTGTTGCTCCAAAACTCGCATCTTTGGCAGTTTTTCTCTTATTTTCGTGTACACCTTGCAATAAATTGTCATCACCACAGCATAGTCATCATGGACGAAACCGCTGACCACTCTCACAGTGATCTTGAGGTTGAACATCTGTAACGGTAATTTCACACGCATAGAAAACTTTTAACACAAGGCATGGATTGAAAATGTCTATCACTATCACAAATTAATTTTTGGTAGACTCGAAAACAAAACAAAACAAAGGGCCACCTGCCCATACTTTGGTACCGCTAGTATTTCACAACTAAGTAAGTAATAAGTATGGGTCATGATATACTCTGAAATCACTAGAATTACTGTTTCCATTTCCTTTTTTTTCTCAATAGGGTAGGATACCTACCCACACGTTTTCCTACAACAGCAATCACAAAAAAAGAACAAAGCAGTTTTCCAAATCACGACTCAAATCAAACTTAACTGCAAACACAGTGAACAATCACTACCTTACCAACTGTTGTCGATTTTAAACCTTACCGTTTACATGTGATACAATACCAGCACTCGCCGTTACGTGAGCCTTGATTCTCCATCCCACTTGCTGATATCGGGGACCCTAATGACAGCCGAGCTAAGAGGGGCAGGACTCCAGTTATCTGCCTCCTAGCTTCTCGTTACTTGCCACCAACAGCACCCAGAATCCCGTATCCACGCATCTACGCAGTAGTAGAAAACGAATGGAGAGTTCTAAGCTTGCGTCCATGCAAAGATGCATACACCATAGAAACAACTTTCCTCGTAAGAATGTAAACCCTTCACATAACAAGACAAGAGTGAATCGTTCTATGTCTAACACGGGAATGAATTGATGAACACTGCAGTAGTGACCTTTTATACTGTCAGGCCACCAGCCACCTGTTCATAGGTTGGTATCATCTACCTGCAAACTTGCATGGACCAAGCAAAGACCACTCCAAGCAAAACATTGCTTATCGTTTTCTAGATTTAGTAACTCATATCTCCGACAGATAAATATAGATACTTAAATACATACATACACAGCCATGACCAAGGAACAAATATAAACTGGACCAAGGATAAACTGATAAATAAATACACAAATAATGCCCTCGCCGGGATTTGAATATTCCGTATATAAGTTTCGGAAAAACTCATTGGTACGTGCCAGGATTTGAACCCACGACCTCCGGATTGAAAGTCAAACGTCTAAACCACTAAGCCACCACCGTTTCCGCTTCCGATGTTACCCTACATAAAATAAAAAGTAAATACCGTAACTTGTAAAAAATAACAATGCTTTTGCTTTCATCAGCGTCACTGATATCAAAATACACAGTGGGGTGACGGTAAGAATTTTTTTTTTTTCTAAACATCTTTTCTCCACAAGTCCACATGGCCTAACTTGTTCTATTATACAAAAGTAGTCTATGTACCAAATTGGAAACCATTTGCTTATTATTTTCTGGTCGCTCAAAACGGTCAAACTTTCGCTGATCTCATACAAATCAAAAATTTACACCTCACCAAAATTATAAAATTGAAACACCATAATTATGCTGAAATGTTTAAAACAAAATTGGGAGGTTTTCATTTCATACATTAATGAACTGCCGAATTGTCGAATTTTGAGCGACCTCTCAATGATGCTCGATTACTTTGAAAATTGGTATTCATTACTTTTAGGGGACATGTAGGTACAATAATAAGCGGGAATATAAAAAAAAATTAGGCCACCCTATACGTAATACACAGCATCAACCGTGTCACCTCAAATAGTACATTACAACACAAGTGCGAAAAATATTTTTTGCACGTGTCTCGTACGACGTTTTTTAGTACAGATGGCCCTCCGAAGTTTTGGACCTGACGTAAAATGACCCACTTCTCGCACTAGAGCCTAAAAAGTACACCATCTGTACTAAAAAATAACATTAAAACACGAAAAACTCAGCACTTCCTAACGCGTTTGCGATAACAAACGCATTTTTTCCCTTTATAGCCGCCATTTTATTTGACACCTGAATCCGTGGAATTTGAGTTACTGGAAGAGTGACTCAAGATCCTAGGTACTTAAGTTTTTTTTTTTAAACATGTAACATGGTTTAAAACTGAGTATTTAATTTACCAAGTAAATTTTTAAAACGTAGTAAATACCTATAATTAAAGGCCTCGGCAAAGAGTACGATTTTGTACCGTTTGGCGTAGAAACTTTAGGTTCATGGGGCCAGTAGTTAGCTCATTGGTAAATAAATTAATAAATGTAAAATATAAATTTCATGGGATACTAATTTAATTGAGTTTCCACTATTTTGGCTTTCACCCTGTTCGTTATTGTCGTTGTTGAAAATTCCATTACTTTTAACCGGTATTATGGTAGTAAGTTTACCAAATTTAAAAAGTATAAGTAATCTCATCTAGTCATTAGAAGCTAGTATAACTGAAAACGGTACACAAGTATAACAAGGTACGATAATGAGTGATTTACCTGATGATGATGCTCTGGGTGATTTACCTGTACATGATGAAGTCTTCATTAAGTCAAGTATAAGTCTAGTAACTGATGAAAAGTGGAGGTGGCACTCGTTAGAGTGATTCCGTGTAGTCAGCATATCGCTGCCAATTCCATCATCATCATTATCAGCCAATTGACGTCCACTGCTGGACATAGGCCTCCCCCAGAGAGTTTCACAAAGATCGGTCGTGAGCTGTCCGCATCCATTGGACACCCGCAACCTTTACCAGATCGTCGCTCCATCTTGTGGGGGGCCTTCCCACGCTGCGCCGTCCAGTGCGTGGTCGCCACGAGAACACGCCGACCCCACCGGTCATCGGTCCTCCAGGCAATATGGCCAGCCCACTGCCACTTCAACCTGGCGATTCTTCGGGCTATGTCAGTCACTTTCGTTCTTCTGCGGATCTCGTCATTCCTGATGCGATCCATCCATCCATGCCATCCATCCATGCTTCTCGGATTCCTGTTGCCAATTCCGTTATTAAGTAAATTTCTAATTTGACAAAAGAAGACTAAACGTATGTCATTTGGATTGATTTTTCAGTTCCTGAAATCGTGCACATAACGGAATTGGCAATCTCAACGACGATATGTGGTATCAGCTGCGACCATATATAACATGGACGTCTAATGCCAGCTCAAAAATGCCCCCAAACACAATTGTTTAATTGTGCCAATTTGGGCAGGACATAGCGCTTTTCTTAACACCGCGCATATTTCGGCGCAACATCTTTGACAAATGTTTATAGAATATAGATATATTCTATAAACTATTGGCTATAATAGCCAATCAAAACTTTGACGGACCAATCACAACTATTTCAAATGGCGGTTTAAGTTTTTACAAGCTGGTTTATTCATTACCGTGATGCATTGAAGAGGGGGTGACATTTGACAATTAAAAAAATTAGGACCGTTTTTGAAAGGCAATTTAGTATGACGTGTGGCTTCCATGTTTTATTTGTTCGTAGGGTATCAGTATTTCGCGGGGTTACGGAGGTTTGCATTGAGGTGGAACACCCCAGGAGATAAGTCCGTCGATCGGGTCTCCCGGGCAGGGTGGTATCCGTAACTGCCCTGGATTAACAAAAAAACACCCATCTCGGGTTCAAGGGGACAGGATGTGTAAGAGCTCAACATAAATTAAAAAAAACCGGCCAAGAGCATGTCGGACCATGCTCAGTGTAGTTATTCAACAACTACTAGGCCGATTACGTTGGAAATAGTTTTATTTTAAAGTACTCTACATTTAATTCATGATAATTTTCATATTTTTTGGACCTACGGATCAAAAGTTAGAGGGGAGGACACATTTTTTTCTTCTGGAGCGATTATCATCCTGGGCAGCAGCGTCATCATAGTGGACACATTACTGCGATCGCCAATCCGCTTGCCCAGCGTGGCGATTATGGGCATTTACCTCCTAATGCGTCTATACGCATAGTTAATAGGAGAGGCCTACATCCAGCAGTGGACTATCACAGGCTGATGATGTGATTATCATCCGAAAACATAGACTTTAGAAAAAAAAAATTAAGTCCCTTATTCTTTATAAGAGACCTATTCATTGATACTCCAAACTATAGGATTACATCAAATAAAAAATCATCCCCACTTAACCAGCTGGGGAGGTAGCTACCCAAAAAAAACCCCTAAAAAGGATGTTCCAGTTATGAGTGCTAAATGACTCCGTGTTAGTCTATAAAATTGGCTTTAAGCCGACGGTCCATTGTAAAGCGTTAAATCCGATTATTCCCTTCAACAAAATCGTATCTTATTGAACGTTTAATACGAAAATGAACCTTGTTCAACTAGTCAAAGGTCTCTTCCTATTTAACCATGATCCTGGAAATGATTTTGGGAGAGTAAACGAACTTTTTGGCAAGGTTAGACGATAAAATTATATGGCTTTGTATTGGACACCTCGTATTTGGTATTGGCAGGATGAGGTTGTAAACTCGAATATTAGTAGCCTAAATGTTATAATAATCTCGAAGGTATAAGGTACACCCGGGTAAGACCTGACAATTTTTCGGCGAGTTGAAAGGATGTCACAAAAAAATCTTAAATTTATTCTCACTAACTTTTACCTGCAGATGTGTGATACATGTACGTGACATAGGTATATAGGTTAGGTTAAGTAGATTAGTTAGATTTAATCTATGTACATAAATATTAGTTTTGAAAATAAATCATAATTTGTACGTGATAAAAAAGAAATCAAGCTTTCAATATAAATTTACTTGATGTCGCTCAGCCGAATAGCTTAGGAGTAAATAATCGACACTCAAACTTGCACTATTTTTTTTTCAAGACATCCATTTCATTTCATTTCATTTCATTTCATTTATTTAAGCATACATAAGCATGACCGAAAAACCTTCTTGGCTTAAGATCGGACTAGTATCTAATATCAGCTTTAAAGTAAGGAAAATAAGGTGCATTGCTCCTGTTAAAGATCGGATCTCCAAAAAATCTCAAAAAAAATTTTAGAGAAGGTCGGCATAAAATGGCGTCATACATAATATAGCCAGTGAGGAAAAAATACTACTATTTTAGTAGTTATTGCGGTCATCCGATCTTACATTAGATCCGATCTTAGCCGAGTGTACCTTATGTCCATGATCGTTTCCATCACTCTATGACCTTTTATTTTACTTGAGCTTGCTTTCGACTTTAGGGATTATTTTTCTATTTCTAAAAACACGTATGTGTATATTCGTCAATAGAATCCAAAAAAATGTAAAGAAATCTAAAAACTAAATAAATAAATAAATAAATATATTGGGACATCTTACACAAATCGACCTAGTCCCACGGTAAGCTCAACTTATTATTATTATACTAGCATTATTTCATAATCACGTACTTTTAGAAAACAATCTTGGGTTTATCACCAACTTAAAACCTTGAGTTCACAACAATTTTTAGTTAAAAATATTGATATTTATTAGTATTAACCTACGAACAAATAAAACATGGAAGCCGCACGCCATACTAAATTGCCTTTCAAAAACGGTCCTGAATTTTAGTTGACAAGTGTCACCCCCTCTTCAATGCATCACGTCAATGAATTTCAATGTCAACCTATAAAAACTTAACCGCCATTAAAATAGTTGTGATTGGTCCATCAAAGTTTTAATTGGCTATATTCTATAAACATTTGTCAAAGATGTTGCGCCGAAATATGCAAGGTGTTAAAAAAAGCGCAATCCCATCTTGGCACAATTGAACAATTGTAATGTATTTGGGGGCATTTTTAGCTGGCGTTAGACGTCCATGTTATATATGGTCGCAGTTCCAACGTGTTTCACGATTATGTCATGTCAAAGACGTCAAATACTACCTATGAAAGGTCAGCCACAATTGTTAACATTTTTACAGATTCCCCTGCCGATAGGTACAGTTAAATAACGAATGCTTAATTAAATAGCAGTATCGACTCTAAACCATGTTCAAGGAAACAGCTGTAGGTATCAACGAACGTAATCGAAAGAAAAAGGGAGGTAGAACACTCTTGATTAGGTAAAAGGTCGCAAAAAAGTGATCCGGTTGGTCGCTATTGCTGTAAGTTGTGGATACACTGGCGGTTTCCAATAAACTTGAGGTATAATTTAGAAAAAAAATGAGTTATAGTGGGGTCTATATCGGGTGGCATAATGTTTTTATTTCGAAAAATTTGTCGCATAACAACTTTATGCTGAAAAATGAATGGCATAAACATTGTTGCGCATATTTTTGTTATACCGAAATTGTTAATCCTAACTTGGTTGTTCCTAAATATTGTTTGTCCTAATGATTTTCGTGTCTAATGTATAAGTATCGAAAAATTATTGTGCATAATGGTGATGTTCATACTATTTAATGTACTAAACGTGATTACCTTTAACTAACATTTAAAATATTTTTTTATTCCTTAAATTTAACTATTCTTAAATAATTCGCCCTGTTGTCCAAAGAATTTTAGTGTGCAATTTGAACCTGGGAACCGGTCGGCTTCTATTTCCGCTCGAAGGGATAAAAGGTACCTAACGAACCTATCCAGGTTAAGGTTCAGATTATTTATTTTTAAATGCGGGGGGCTTCGCCCCCCCGAGCCCCCCTGGTGGGGGGCTTCGCCCCCGACCCCCCTTTTTTGGTTTTGTTAATATGAGGATGTGTAAACAATTGATTAAAAATACTTAAGTATTTATAGACTACGCCATTTACTCCACCCTAGCCTCGAAACCTAACCAATCCACGTCGGTTTTACCGTAGTTTATTACTTAAACATTTTTTTAACCATTCACCCTGTTGTTCAAATGTTTTGCATGTTTTTATCAAAATACCTTTTTGAATGAAATTTCGGACACGATAAAAGTAGGCGCAGTGAAAATTGACAGTTCGGAAAACAATATTTATTACAATGAACATTAGGATTATTATGCTTTAGGTCATTTGACGTTCGGGTAATGAATATTAGGATAAATATGGTGTAGGTATTTTAAACGTGTATGCGCAAAATTAAGTAGACTAAACAAGTAGTATGCCATGTAACATTATGCCAAACATTCTCGGCCAAAAAATTTTAGGACAATCGACGTTATGCGACACGACAGGCACCCGTTATGGTGTTTTGTAGACAAGTTGGACTCAGAAGTTAGTGCAGAAGAGAAGATTGATACAATCGGAATTAACTAGCTTTGGCTATTGCGTGATAAGTAGTTATTCGATGACTTCGAAATTTACGCAATAAGTATTATAATAGACATTGAATCGGATATTATACTTCTGGAAGATAATGTAACGAATATTAAACTTACTTATGTAGTTTCGATAATTTTCTGATGAAAAAAACGAGAACAGGACAGTTGTGATTTTGTTTTATATTATCATCATCGTCATCATATGAGCCGAACGACGTCCATTGCTGAACATAGGCTCCCCCAAAGATTGCCACAATGACCGGTCCTGCGCCACCCGCATGCGGCGGACTCCTGCTACCTTCACCAGGTCATTCGTCCACCTTGTGGGGGGCCTACCCACGCTGCGCCTTCCGGTACGTGGCCGCCACTCAAGAACCTTCCCGCCCCAACGGCCATCGGTTCGACGCGCAATGTGCCCCGCCCACTGCCACTTCAATGAAGCGATTTGGAGAGCTATTTCGGTTACTTTGGTTCTGCTGCGGATGGTCACATTTTTAATCCGATCACGCAGAGAGAGTAGAGAGACTCCTAGCATAGCCCTCTCCATTGTCCTTTGGGTGACTTTGTTTTATATACCTATCAAATGTCAATTAAATATCATTGAACTGAAGACATAAGACATTTATTCATGGTATCGGTTTACAACAATAGTTAGCCTGGTTCCTGCATTCAGCAAAGCCTGTACTGCTGGTAACCAAAATTTGGGATATCTCAGAATAGTATACATATTACGACACAAGTGCAAAAAACATGAAATTCGAAACGAGTGGCGATGTTATTAAAACACGACCGACAGGGAGTGTTTTAAATCGACACGAGTTACGAATTTCGTTTTTGTACGTGTCTCGTACGACGTTTTTTAGTGTAGATGGCCCTCTCTGAACTAAAAGGCACTATCTGCACTAAATATTATAGTTAAAATAACCTATAAATACATGAATGAGTGAAGATAGGAGGAATTTGTGAATTAATGTGCATGTGTGTATGTATTGTGTAGGTGTCCACGTATGTGTGTCTACTAGGCATGTGTATAATATGTTGAACAAATATGTACATTCACTGTACAACTCTCAATAACTGTAGGTATAACTTTTGTTTCTCGAAGAGAGTATTCTTATAAATAATTTTTTGAGGACTAAGAAGCCAATAAGTTGTTAGTGATTAATTTGTGCCGTGTGGTGACGGCAGTAATAATATATTTGTCACCACCCCAACTCTTCCCGTGGGTGTCGTAGGAGTCGACTAAGGGACTAAAGTGTTACTGATCATACACTTGACGGGTCAAGTGTATGATCAGTAACACTTTAGTCCCATACCCGGGGGTATGTCTGAAAACTACGACCAAGGCCACCGGGGGATGGGCAGCAGCATCCCTAAAGTGCGGCGGAGAAACTCCGATCGCCAACCCGCATGCCAAGCGTGGCGATTATGGCAAATACCCCCCAAAATGATGTGCTAAGAATCTCCGGCAAAGATCCGGCTACCACCACCGACGACCTCTGGCCCTGGCAACGTACAGCACAGTCTTTAATCAGTGTGTGTTGCCAGTGATGACATACGGTACTGAAACGTGGCCGCTTACAATGGGTCTCATAAGAAGGCTCAAAGTCGCCCAAAGGGCAATGGAGAGGGCTATGCTAGGAGTCTCTCTGCGTGATCGGATTAAAACTGAGACCATCCGCAGCAGAACCAAAGTAACCGAAATAGCTCTCCGAATCGCTAAACTGAAGTGGCAGTGGGCGGGGCACATTGCGCGTAGAACCGATGGCCGTTGGGGCGGGAAGGTTCTTGAGTGGCGGCCACGTACCGGAAGGCGTAGCGTGGGTAGGCCCCCACAAGGTGGACCGATGACCTGGTGACGGTCGCAGGAGTCCGCTGGATGCGGGTGGCGCAGGACCGGTCATTGTGGCAATCTTTGGGGGAGGCCTATGTTCAGCAGTGGACGTCTTTCGGCTGATATGATGATGATGATGATTAATTTGTAATATATATTTATTTTCAAAACAACAATTTATGTACGTACATAAATTGTTGTTTTGAAAATAAATACATACGTATGTAATTATAGTCCCACAATGTTATAACAGATGTGCTTACAGTAGAAAAAATCAACTGCGTAAGACTCTGGTTGTCACGGGATTCGAACCCGCTTCCTCTGGATTGCCGGTCCAACGTGCTTCCAATTATACCAGACGACCTTCCGTCAATCACAGCGAATTTAATCAATGGTATTGTGAAGCTAATCACTAGTGACATCTGTACTTAATAAATATCGAAGGTACTACAACCTCAAGCCGATCAAAGATGTGTGTCTACCACAATCGTCCGCAAATTCGACAACTCTCTGTTGCGTTGATTTGCTATAAAGGGCGCTGTAATCAATTTATGATTAGAAAACATCAATTTGTTTTATAATTAAACAAATTGATGTTGGTTATACATAGATTAAATCTAACTAATCTACTTTGCCGTGTGGTGACGGCAGTAAGAATACATTTGTCACCACCCCAACTCTTCCTGCGGGTGTCGTAAAAGTCGACTAAGGGATTTAAGTGTCACTGACTGATGATGGGCCGCAGCGTCATCATATTGGACACATTACTGCGATCGCCAATCCGCTTGCCCAGCGTGGCGATTATAGGCATTTACCTCCTAATGCGTCAATACGCATAGTTAAGAGAGGCCTACGTCCAGCAGTGGACTAACATAGGGTGATGATGATGATGATGATGAATCTACTTAACCTAACCTATATCTATGATTAATTATTATCTATCATCTAGAAAACACTGAACGCAGCCGCTAAGTCAAACGTCTGTCATCGGCACCAAAGTTCCACTGCCTTCTCATGATAATATGTTCGTTGCCGCCGCGATTTGGGCTCTACTTTTCATTTACGATCAGGTGGAGTGGAGCCACTTTGTTGTGCCAACATAAAAAAAAAAAAAAAAATAGAGGCGTGCTCAGCTATGCTATTCTCTTATTCACACATTCGACGCTGCGTTCGTCAACGAGCTCGACGTCGTCGAGACAGCCTTGTCTAAAATCCTAGCTGTTTTATTTGACATTAGGAATCGAGGCTGTGAGCGAGGTTGTGGGCGAGTTCGTCGCTGTTTTTCGTTAGAGAATACGAAGTTCGTACATTAAACGTCAAACTTTCGACGCAGTTTAGTTCCAGCTCACGCCGCATTCGTCGCCGAGCACTATCCAACTAGCAAAGAAGTCATATAAATCAAGGGTTATACGACCTTTAGCCATATAAGAGTTTTATAGTCGTTTTTAGTTAACCTGTTAGTCAAATAAACGTAATAAATCTGATAGTTTAGTCGTCCTACCAAATAGTCTAATTACTATGGTAAATAAACGTTTTTGCGACTTAATTATACAACAATCATGTAGAGGTTTTAAAGAAAACGTTTACTTAATGATGTTCAAAGTTGTATAAACGTTTTCGTCTTATAAAGGGTTTAGAAAAAACAGAACCGTCGTAATAAGGTCATTTTTACAACGTCCACATAATTTTATTGTTGTATAAGTGATATCATAAAACCTTATCTCGACAGTTATATAGCGGTATTGAAGGTAACTTCAATATGACAAAAAGATATCAGCGGGACTGTTATCTACCTTTTATTCAACTGTTGGTTATATTAACGTCAAACAAAAACTTTGAAAAACCTTTAGTTGTTGCCGAACTCGTTATATTCCTTTTATTGGACTATATGTTTTTAAATTGATTTTAAGTTACGGTTATAAAACATCATGCAATTTATAGTCGATTTGAAATTAATATTATAAAACATTAGTCGCCATTTCGTGAGCATCACAGTACTATTTAAAAGAAAAAAAATCATGAACGTTACATCGTGGAAACGGTACAAACGAAGTGGCGGACTAGTAATGGCGGCTTAGTAATGGCGGACAATTTGTAGTCGTTATAAAAACCTTTACTTAAGATAAAGTTATATTGTAGTCGTATAAGTATAAATCCATGACTTGTTCCAAAATGGCTAACCTTAACTATAATAAAATATGAAGAAATATTGTTATAAATTATAATTATTTCGCATATATTAAGAGCGCGACAGCAAAAAACTGTATATCATCATAAACTTTAACGGTAAAGTGACCTTCCCATACGAATTCAGCTCACGCCAAATGTGCAAATGCTCAATATATAGAACAATAATTTCTATTACAAATCTTATAAAATTACCTTGTATTATTTTTCCGTACACTTTTTTGTCACACACACCAAGTTTTGCGCGTATCTAAAATAAATGTCAGGAGCAGTTTTATAAATAAAACTTAAAAACATTTATGTAACTTAAAAGTCCGATAAGCAATGAGTAAGGGTTATACTAAACCTTCTATAAAACAAAATGGTCAGTAATAAAACATTTATTTGATATTTAGGTCGCGTAAAGGTTTTTGTTGTACTCTTTATACAACTTTTTGGTCATTCCTTAATCGTTACAATACCTTTAATAAACGATTTAAGTCGCCATGCAAACCTTTATTTAACGTTTATCTCACCAATAAGTCGTATAATTTGCGCCACTTTCGCCTTTTATAACCGTTTACCTTACGTTTATATGACCAACCAAATTAGACTAGAAGTTATATGCAAAACGTTGTCTCAACTTCTATATGACTATATTTTGCTAGTTGGGTAGTGTCGTTTAAAGTACATTGGTGAATACCATTTTTAGGCTCGACGCTGCCGCAGCACTGACACAGCGCTGACAGCAAGGCGGTTTCTTTAGTGAATAACACTGCAGATATTTGTGAGCACCCTGGCCACTCTGATAAAATCCGATAACGATCTGTTCTGAAGTTGTACCAGCTTTCCACTTTCCCCTCGATCTGTCCCTAACCTAAAACCAACTCTTTTATTTCGCCCAGTTAACTAAATAATGAAACTTCCTCCAACTCTTTTTGCAGCTAATTTCCGCGGACTTGTAAAAACTTGGTTAATTTCGAGTTAACGGTTGCTTGTAATTAATAAGGGGAAGTATTTGCAGAAGCATAATTAACTGTTCTAGCTAGCTGAAGTTTGTGCTTTTTGATTTTCTTATCCTTTGGCGTTTTCCCATTTTGTTTTGAAATCGGCGTGCAGCGTGGGAATTTTTATAGGAAAATATATGTATACCTTTATTGCGACTGTGTCATTTTGATTAGGATCATCATCATCATTATCATTTACAGCCGTTTATCACCCACTGCTTAGAATAAGCTTCTTTTCCTTAACTACTGGTCCCGATTCTGAGCAAACGTTATCCAAAAGTGCATCGCACTCTTTCGAATATCGTCCACCCATAGAGCGGCCTGCGTTTCTCCCGTCTGAAAGCCACCAATCCGTTAACATTTTGGTCCACCTGCCATCAAGCTGCCTGGCAATATGTCCTGCCCAACTCCACTACAGTTTTGTAATAACGTCTCCGACATCTTGATTTGGATAGTGATTACCAATTTCCAATACAGACTTCCACATAATACACACACACGATCTGGACATAGGCCTTTACAATTTAATACGCGTATAGACGTATTAAGAGATAGGTAAATAACTAGTAATTTTAAATACTCGTTACGTTATTGTGTCAGCGGTTGGCAAAAGCAGTAGTGTGCCCACTATGATGACGACGCAGCCCATCATCAGTCTTCTATCAAAGAATGGTTAGTGACACTTCAATTCCTTAGTCGTTTCTTACGACACCTCGCACCTTTAGAATAAAAGTGACCTAATCCAAAATTTCCGATTAAGGTGTTTTTAATTAAGTACATAATTAATAATTCCAAAATTTTAAATTAGGTCGCTTTCATTCTAAAGGTGCGACCTGCGGGAATTTTTAATTATTTATTGTTTATTTTGTAAGATACAGGATAAGAACGTAAAACGAAATACTTAAAAGGCCGTCCCACAAAACTGTTTGAACTGGGTTACTAATGATTGACCAACAAGAAATTGCCAAAATTTCAGATCCCAAAAAATGTTTCCCAAAATTTCATTAGCCAATTAAAGATTTGCCAATATTATTTTTCCCAAAAAAATGTTACGCAAACGTTTTATTTAGTTTAAGAATGTTCAGGTAATGAATCACTTACCGAGTAGTGTTTTGATCAATTTACATTAAGTAAAATGTTTCAGTTTGCAAAACATATTTTACGCGAATAAAAATAAGGCAAATGATAATATTATTTAATGGAATATTCAAACACCATCAGTACTTATTTTTTTTTTTCGAATACTAGCTACTATTTACATGCGTTCGAGAAACGGGGCTCTGGGAACTGGTCGACGAAGCCCCGCTGCGCGGGGTTTCTATTTCTGCTCTAAGGAGTCAAAGGTACCTAACGAACCTATCCAGGTTAGGGTAGGGGAACTACAATTTGTTCTTTTTTAATGCGGGGTCCACCCGTCCCCCCTTTTTTGGTTTTGCACAAATGAGGATGCGTAAACAATTAATTAAAAACACTTAAGTATTTTTTACACAACACTTTTCACTCCGCCCTAGCGTAGAAACCTAACCAATCCAAGTTGATTTTGTCATAACAAGTAATTTGACTAAATGTTTACTGTGTAATTTTTTTTTGCCTTAATAAAACATTTAGCAAATGACCAAATGCTTAAATGTTAATTTTCGTAGTGATATTCTGCTTAAAGAAAATTTTATCAAATGAAAATATACGTATTGTAAACTTGCCAAAAATAGCATTGACAAATAAACCATAAATTTGCTATTTGTTTGGGTAATGAAATTTGACCAAATTTGTTTTGGGGAAACGGAAGGATCCCGTTTGAACAGTTTGACTGCAGGATCCGTGAGTCTCTACAATACATTAAAAACAAGTACAGAAGTTGAAGTGTCAGATTTACATAGAGATAATTTGGGTTGAAGACGGAAGTCTTTGATCAGTGTGTGTAGCCAGTGATGACATACGGTACTGAAACGTGGGGGCTTACAAGGGGATAAGGCTCAAAGTCACCCAAAGAGCAATAGAGAGAGCTATGCTAGGAGTCTCTCTCCGGGACCGGATTAGAAATGAGACCATCCGCAGAAACAAAGTAACCGATATAGCTCTCTGAATCGCTAAACTGAAGTGGCAGTGGGCGGGGCACATTGCGCGTAGAACCGATGGCCGTTGGGGTGGGTTGGTTTCTCTAGTGGCGGCCACGTACTGGAAGGCGCAGCGTGGGTAGGCCCCTCACAAGGTGGACTGATGACCTGGTGAAGGTCGCAGGAGTCCGTTGGATGCGGGTGGCACAGGACCTGTCATTGTGGCAATCTTTGGGGGTGGCCTATGTTCAGCAGTGGACGTCTTTCGGTTGATATGATGATGATGAATTTAGGTTATAATAAATGTATTGTTACTGCCCCACGGACAGCGACATTTACGATTTTGTCAGCATGGAATTATTTCGATAGTGATTATTTACTTATTATGATTTAATTATGGGCAATTACCTCCTAAGTCGTCTATACGCAATATAAGCATAGTTGATAGGAAGGAGAAGCCTACGTCCATCAGTGGACTGAGAGAGGCTGGTGATGATGATTATTTAAATAAATGTGAACGTTTTTCATTTAAATAAATGAATGTTTTTCTTGTTCAAAATATTAGTACCGTAAAGTGACTTATTTAAATATTTGTCAAACGGGTTACTCACGTCATTTAAGTCGATAATTGTTTGACGTGTTTCGATCCATTTAGAGGATCCTCATCATGGTCCGCGGCCGGCACCGGCTCTAGCAGAGCCCAAAAATGTCGAGCAATTATCGACTTAAATTACGTGAGTAACCCGTTTGATAAATATTTTTTCCTAACTAGTGCGCAAAAACGAACTTTGCGCACGCTTAGCGCGCGGTATTTCTCTTTTTGACGCACTTGTTATGAAAAAAACGTCCCTTACACGTGCAATAACTTTTTTTAACTCGGGTGATTGTCGCCCTCGTTTCATTCGGGCTCCAAATTTCACCCTCGCCGAAAAAAGTTTTCCCGCACTAGTTAGGAAATGTAATATATCTACTCCCGTACTTTTACTTGTCATTTACCTTTATGCTCCTACCTTATAGAAGTTATAGATGTCAAGATAAGTCTATATTGTCTTTTCCCTATAAACGCATTCGGGCATACACGCAGTGCGTTTTTTGGATTTTAAGATACCTCGTGTATATAAGACGTAATGAAATACATGGCTGCCAACCTAATTTTAAATATCATTTCTGATGAACAGTAAACCATAGACGAGATTCCTTTTTTAATTTTGACGACTCCCGCCCGACCTTGATTATTAATACAATTTTGTTGGACTAAGAATATTTATCAAATTTACAATTTTATTTGAAAATAATTGTGTGGTCGTAGAAAATGTATTGTATGCATTGTTTAACTGAGTCAAAAAATGCCCGTGGCGTCTTTAATAACAATTTCCGGTTTCGCCTCAAATTGTTACCCACGCCACTCACCTTTTTGACCTCTCTTAAACAAGAATTGCATAAAATACTAATAACTAATTATGTTTGAATCTCACCATCGTTATAATTTTAAACAGTGATTTATTAGTCATAATTAATGGAAATTTCAGATTAATAAGGCTGGCCGACCCTGAACGCGTATGCATGGCGTGCATGTTGTAACGTCGGTAATGTCATAGTAGATAGCACATCGGCTTGCACAAACGCGCGTGTGCACGCCACGTAAGCGGTTTGCCATCTAATATGATATTTTCATACGCTACAACGCGCATTCCACGCACACGAAAACGCACACGCGTTTGGTGGGCTTGTCCTTTAAGGCGAGGTAAGCGTAGAATTCCCGTTTGTTTTTTTCAGTTTTCTCAATAATACTACTTCCTTATGAAGTAAAACTTATATATGTTACATTTGAGAACTTGATCTATCGCGCATTGATTAGTATTAAGTATTTAAACAAACTTCGCCCTATAAAAAACGATCCCAAACATAGGTCTAATCTCTGCATGAAAACTCATTTTGCTAAGAAACTACATAACTTTACCAAGAAAAAAAATATCAGAAGAAACGTCAAAGTCTGTGTCAACGATTAACAAGAAGAAATCATTAATATTGTAAGAATTATATTTCATCTTACAAAATATGTGAAATTATTCTCCCGGATCGCTCCTGCTGTCATCTTTCAGTCCCAATCGGGACCTGTTGGAGGGAGGACGTACGTCAATTTTGCGCACCGCTGTCGTCAATCAAACTATCTTTAAGATTGGTGTGATAACACATAAAAAAATGTTATCATCACTGGGGCTTCGGAGACTGAATAAACATAAGTGGTGAGTGACTAAATTAATAGAATTATGTTATTCAATATATTAAACCAAAACAATAACAAACATATTACACAGTATAGATAAAAACAGTAGGATGACTACAGGGTCGCGTTTTATAAAGTTTCAATTTACAATTTCGCTGTTTGCCTCTCTAACGCACGCACATATTGGCTAGAAAGAGAGGCAAACAGCGAAATTGTAAATTGTAACTTTATAAAACGCGACCCTGGTGATAAGACCATGACACATTTTGACATGACGAAAATAGTGAATAATTAAGAATGGTACCTACTCGTATCTATTAAAAATAGGATTTTATATCCATAATAGTTCGTTATCATCCAATAAAATTTTAAAAACACAATTTATTTTGGAATTCGAATTATTTTATGAAATGTTTTGCAAGCAGTCGCACTATATTGATTTAAACTTTCACGACTATCACTCATATTTTAAATACAAACGGGTCCTAATCGCGTAAACTTACGTTTAATTATATCCTGACGTTACACCCGTGGTCGCCTGCGACCACGGGTGTAACGTCAGGATATATATAGGACAGGTTATACGTCATGTCTGCCTGCAGACATGAGTATCAATAAAATACTACTAATAATATACTATCAATTAAAAAAAATATGGAAAATAATGCGAATTGTTACGAAACATACCGAGAATTAGTACATTTCGATTCAAGTGCGAAAAAAATTAAGTACTAAAGAAGCGGAGATAAATTAAAGCACGACCGAAGGGAGTGCTTTAAATCGACACGAGTTACGAATTTCGTTTCCGCACGTGTATCGTACGACGTTTTTCAGTACATATGGCTTTCCGAAGATTTCGACCTGACGTAAAATGAACCACTTCTCGCACAAGCGCGTAAAAATGCGCAATCTGTACTGAGAAATAAGCTTTTCATAAAAAAACTGAATGGAAAAATATACGAATGACTAAAGTTGCTATAGGGAATGGCGCCCACTATGGTACATTTGCATGAAGGGTACATTAATAAAAATTTAAAAAAAAATTAAATTTTACTTGATAAATGTGATCTATTATCTATACCAAAAATATGGTACATATTTATTGTAACGGTGAAAAAGTAACCCTGTATAATAACACAGATAAACTTGATCATTGTACAGTGATCGTACTAACTCATATCGTACTAAGACATAATAATGTGTTACAATATACCGTTATAAGTACCTATAAAATGTATCAATTAATGTATGGAATTTTAAATATTTACAAAATGAAATAGTTATTCTAGTAGAATAATACGTAATATATTGACATTGACATGTATTAATAATCGGTATGTATTAACTGATGACCTGTAACGAATGTTACTAATAAATATTTTCTTTTCTTTTCTTTACTAATAATGTGGATGACATTAAATCACCTATAGAATGTTTTCAAAAAATATTTTTACTATTACTATTTTTACTAAAACGAAAGTGTCATATGAAATAAGTAAGTTGAGTACATAATGCCGATCTTTTACTAATGTTTTAAAATACACAATTGAATGTCGAATTTACAAGAATATTGTTATAATTTACCCTTTTTGGAGATACGTGATAAAAACATGTACGGTGTGCTGTGATCAAAACATACTAAACATAGAACCAACATTCAAATGCATTTTGGAGATAACACAATATATCAGAAATATAGAGCCAAAGAAAACGCAAATAGTATTAAAGACTGTATCGTTTATTATAAATACAAGTTTAACCTGGTGTAACTTTTGAAATATGTATTATTTTGCGTTTCTATGTTCTGAGTGTATGGTGTACACGTACGTAATGTATGGCTACTTTCCAAATTGTTTCTTTTAGGGGCTTTATCGTGCTTAAAATATTGCCTATCAAACGTATTTCGGACAAACCTATACAGCTGAATGTAAGACTATTTCAGCGACTCCATGGTACTATTTTAAGAAGCAATAGGTCAAGATGCTACCCGATTATATTATCTAAACGGAGTCTTCATGATTCCCCAATCAGGCATACACAAATAAAATGTGGTGGATTTTATGTTTTACATAAAATCGGATTTTTACACAACGTTTTAGATAACTTTCTTATGTGTGCGAGAACAGCGAAGCAGCTATAAGAATCAGCCATACATAAAATCTTTAATGAAACACCATGGGCTTGATCCATAGTTAGAACAGGTAGATATAAATGCTCCACGACAGTTATATTAGATGTCAAAGTCAAAATACACGTAAGCTACATACCATATTCCCTTTAAAGTATCCTTTCACAAATTCAGGTCATTTTTTTGGGAAACATAAGAGCTATGGCAATATCTAAATGTTTGACATTACGAAGCACATGAAAGCGTGTCTTTCAAAGTACGATTTTTTTGTGTGTGATGTCGTCTTTTTCGCAAAACGCAAATTTTGTTGTGATAAATACTTGTCCGAAATATTTTTTTATTACTCAGGAGATCAGGATTTTGGATTGGGTTAGTTGTGTCTAATCCAGATGGTTTACGTCGAGTTTCTAGGATGGAATATGTACCTTATTAAAGCAGTAATTAGACACATCTATGTTTTTATATAAACATGTAATATAAAAAATTATGGCCTCACAAATTTTATGATAGTGGCAAGTATACCCTGGGTGTAACTACAAAATACAATCAATACATCTTTCATCCTGTATAAATGTAATGGATTTACTCGCGATTATTATATTACTTTGTGAAATATGCAGCACGGAAGCTTAAATAAAAGCATTATCCTATAATGCAAAATTAGGTACGTTATTTTTGCGTCATCTGCATGATTAGTTCGACCCCTGATCATCATGTATAATTATATACTTTTTTCGTAGACAGTCCATCAAAATTTTTATAAAATCAGCATGTTTGCATCATTTTTTATGAAATTGTACGCCTGATACGCATTATAGGACCGCGGATCTATAACGAGTTTCGTATTAAATATTAATGGGATAGTCTCGCATCCGTGTATTTTCTAAATTTACCGTCTACTTTACACATGGCTTGCTAGAGCTTGCCAGATTATAAATTAATCACTTATATTATTATTATGTTACACTATGTCGTTTCGATTCACACTAGTCACATAGTTGTAGTACTGTAAATATTTTCACTATGAGTATTACAGTATCACGTCATCATTGACGGCGACTGTCACGGATATTAGCGGAGGCTGGATGACTCTCAAAACTAGCGTTGAGAGGTCAAAGAATTTGGCCTTAACATTAGTATCGAAGATTATATTTTTGACTCATTTCTAGTTAATCGACGTACTCGTACATATCAGATTTTTGCAACTCATCGTAATAAAATGATCTACTGTGGTCTGCTGTAATTTACAATAGATGTACGGTCGAGGAATTTAATTTCCTACCCATTTCGTACCTTGTCATAGTAGCTATAATATGACAGTCCTAGCAGCTTTCATATTGATTGTAACTGTGACAAGGTACGAAATGGGTTGGAAATTAAATTCCTCGAGTGTACAAACATCTATTTTTTAGATAAAAGAAAACGATTTTAAATATTTGTTCCAAAATAGTGGACAGTCATTCTGACGTCAGGATGACTGCCCAAACTGAGTACAGTCGAGTGCATTAATATATAGACACATTTGTAAGGGATTAGTATGGAGAAGTGTATATATATTAATGCCCTTGACTGTACATAATTATGTCAGAGTTGGAACGGAACACCTAATATGCACACCTTATTTGCTCATTTACTTTTTGTCAGCCTCTGTAGCCTAGTTGGTAGTGACCCTGCCTACGAAATCGAATCGAATCCCGGCGAGGGCATTATTTGCGTAATTATTTTATCACAAATATTTGTTCCTTGGTCGTGGCTGTCTATTTGTTTAAGTATCTATATGTATCTATCTATTATATACATCGTCGCCTGGTACCCACATCACAAGCCTTAATTGAGCTTACCGTGGTACTAGGTCGATTTTTGTAAGATGTCCCAAGATATTTATTTATTTTTATTTTATGTGCTGCACTGCCTGTACATATTTTTTCAGATTTCTTGGTAATACAATTTGCAGCTGGCAATTTTGTATTTTGTTTGTGTTCTCATTAATATTAATTATGTGCTCTTTTGTATGACAACATAAAAAAGTCATAATTTATGTAAAATCGCATGCATGGAGATATACTTGCAGCTGGGTCGGAGGATTAATCGAACTTTAAGAATGTCGATTTGATTCATTATAAGACTTGATATCCTGCCGTACTCGACAAAGATAACTAGAGATTATCACAATGCAGGGTGCTAAGACAAGTTGCCAATCGCTAACGCTTAATCGTCAATCGCAAGCGAAAGGCAGCTAAATGTCTTTGTCGCACTAATATGAAAGAGTGACAAAGAGGGAAACCTATGATACGCTACTAAGCATTAGCGATTGGCAACTTGGCTAAGCATCCAGGTAACTGTCCGCTTGGTTCATTTTGAGAACCTTCGGCCTTACCGCGAAAAACGAAATTCGAAAATTTCGAGAATTTGTCTCTCTCACTCTAATGACACCTTCGTTTGAGTGATAGAGAAAAATCCTCGAAAATTACGAATTTCGATTTTCTCGGTAGTAGGCCTTGTTCTACTAGGGTGCACCAGAATTCCAGTTCCAAATTAGTTTTATGTAATAGAATCGTTGCTGTATTACGTCAATCACATCAAATTCAGCCCATGGTATTGTCAAATTAATCACTAAACTTGCCGTAAATCTATTTGGCGACTGAGGGCATACTGCTATCTCCCTCACTCTGACCTGGAACTAACAAGTGAAACGTAGATAGCCAGACGCCTTGAGTCGCCAGATTGTTTTGCGGCAGATATAGCGAAATCTGAAGTTCATGTTCTGAAGGTAAAGTTGTAACTTTAAGCCACTCAAAGACGTGTGTCTACCACAATCTGCCCGTGACCGCAAACTCTGTTGCGTTTAATTTCCTATAGAGGACGCTGTTATCAATTGATGATTAGGAAACATCTTTATTTATGAAATGAAATTAAATTTATTTATGAAATTTCATTTAATTTTCATCAATTTGCTTATAATTAAACAAAATATCGGAGTTACTTTTTTACAATGCGGATTATCCCACAATGGATTAACAGATGTGCTTCCATAATAAGTACCTATAAAAATATATATAATAAATTTATATAAAATAATTATAGACACTGTAGATGCTCAATTGCTCAGTCGTCGTTTTAACCTCGTGAGGCCCTGAGTCATATATATATTACATAACATTTTGACTTTATAGATATAGTGTCAAAGTTAAAATTCGGTTGAAGTAAGTGACGTCACCAGGCCTTTACGGTTTAGGCGCCAAATAGTTATTTGTTTTACTAGGGAGCAAAGTGATTGTTTAACTCTCGTGCAAATATTGAAACCCGAGCAAGTGAAAGTTTCCAGAATTTGAACCACGAGCGCAGCGCGTGGTTCATAAAATGGAATCTCGAGCGACGCGAGGGTTTTAAGGCACGAGAGTTGAACAAGCTTTGTTGCCGAGTGAAACACAACATTTTTCACCACACTAAAGCGAGGAAACATGCGAAATAAAACTCAAACATAACAAATTAGAAGGTATTTATTTGCAAGTTCTCAACTTCCAAAAAATAAACAAATCTGCTTTAGTCCATCCAGAAGATTAAAAAACTAATTACATTAACCTCTATAGAGATTAAAACACAGTTTTGCGCTCTGAAATTACGTCATGCTCCCCGGCAGAACCACCTGAAGTTTAATAAACATGAATATGTCAAAAAAATCTACATTATATCTACAAAATTCTACGACCAGTTGGAAAAATTCTACATGCCTAGTTTTTTTATAAACCTTGTTGTAAAGTGGTTCTGCCGCAGAGCATCTTCCCAGCAGAACCACTATGATATTTTTCTTATTACAAGTACTATTGACGCATTTATGATACCAAATATTTCTACATCAATTCTACAGGTATCTAGTATACTTGATATCTCACTTTATTTTGTATACACGAAGTTACGACATTTCGAAAATTTTACTATAAACAATTCTGAGCGCCTGCACACAAGATTGTAGCAAATTATGTGTACGTATATTGTATTGTTGTATTTCTGTTGAATTACGCTTTTTTCTAGTTTATGAATGTGGGTAGTTATAAGAATGTAGGTAGTTTTCGACACCTACACACAATAACCTTCATCATCATCATCAGCCTATGACAGTCCACAGCTGGCCGTAGGCCTCTCCTATTAACTATGCGTATAAACGCATTAGGACGTAAATGCCCATAATCGCCACGCTGGGCAAGCGGATTGGCGATCGCAGTAATGTGTCCACTATGATGACGCTGCTGCCCATCATCAATCTTGTAAAATGATCAGTGACACTTCAATCCCTTAGTCGACTCTTACGACACCCGCAGGAGGAGTTGGGGTGGTGACAAATGTATTCTTACTGCCGTCACCACACGGTATACAATAACATTAGTAGAATAAAATTAGCGATGACTTGGTTTCGAATCGATGCCAGCATTTTATACATACACATAATTTGCTACGATCTTGTGTGCAGGCGCTCAGAGTTGTTTATAGTAAAATTTTCGAAATGTCGTAACTTCGTGTATACAAAATAAAGTGAGAGATCAAGTATACTAGATACCTGTAGAATTGATGTAGAATTATTTGGTATCATAAATGCGTCAATAGTACTTGTAATAAGAAAAATATCATAGTGGTTCTGCTGGGAAGATGCTCTGCGGCAGAACCACTTTACAACAAGGTTTATAAAAAAACTAGGCATGTAGAATTTTTCCAACTGGTCGTAGAATTTTGTAGATATAATGTAGATTTTTTTGACATATTCATGTTTATTAAACTTCAGGTGGTTCTGCCGGGGAGCATGACGTCTGAAATTGAAGGACAAACAGCGTGTTTACAGTTTACGAGCAGTGTGGTGAAAAATATAGTGTAAATATATTTTTGGCATCTAAACCGTAATAATAACTTTGACGTCGACTGTTCTTAATTTTAGGATAATCTAGCTACACAATTGTGGTAGCCCCAAGACGTGCATCAAAATGCAATGTTCTGTTGGCTCAGATTTGCATAAAGGAATTACCATGGAAATAGCAATACTATTGCTCACCTGCTGCTATTGTAGCTATATACAGGGTGCTCGCGACCATTCCAAAAGATTTTAATGCTGAATTCCTGACCATATTTAGAGTCTTTAATGTTACATAAAATTTTCTGGATTCGGCTTGGTTTCAGAGATAATCAACCTTTCTTCGACGTAACTCGTCATCAAACTTCTTTTTGATTGCAATGCTACCTCAATGTGTTTTAATATTACCACACCTTTTGCCTTACAATCAAAAAATAAGAATAGACTTGACGAAATGACCTGTCTCTAAAAAAATCTTAAAATAAATAGTGTTCAAAAATTGTTGTTATGATAAAAAGTACTGGAAATGTTAAAAAGTATTCAAAAAGTCTAAATAAAAAAGAAAAAATCATTCTTTTTTTGGTGGTATTTGACAAGTTGCCAATCGCTAACGCTTAATCGTCAATCGTAAGCGAAAGGCAGCTAAATGTCTTTGTCGCACTAATATGAAAGAGTGACAGAGAGGGAAAACTACAATACGCTACTTAGCGTTAGCGATTGGCAACTTGGCTAAGCATCCAGGTAACTGTCCGCTTGGTTCATTTTGAGAACCTTCGGCCCTACCGCGAAAAACGAAATTCGTAAATTTCGAGAATTTGTCTCTCTCACTCTAATGACACCTACGTTTGAGTGACAGAGAAAAATCCTCGAAAATTACGAATTTCGATTTTTGCGGTAATAGGCCTTGTTCTACTAGGGTGCACCAGAATTTCCCGAAACTTCGTAAATAGTCCCCAAATCAGTTTTATATAATAGAATCGTTGCTGTATTACGTCAATCACATCAAATTCAGTCCATGGTATTGTCAAATTAATCACTAAACTTGCCGTAAATCTATTTGGCGACTGAGGGCATACTACTATCTCTCTCACTCTGACCTGGAACTAATAAGTGTAACGTAGATAGCCAGACGCCTTGAGTCGCCAAATTATTTTGCGGCAGATATAGCGAAATCTGAAGTTAATGTTCTGAAGGTAAAGTTGTAACTTTACGCCACTCAAAGACGTGTATCTACCACAATCTGTCCGTGACCGCAAACTATGTTGCGTTTAATTTGCTATAGAGGGAGCTGTTATCAATTGATGATTAGGAAACATCAATTTGCTTATAATTAAACATACTTTTTTACAATGCGGATTATCCCACAATGGATTAACAGATGTGCTTCCATAATAAGTACCTATAAAAAATAATTATATACCTATTATAAATATAAAATAATTATAGACCCTGTAGATGCTCAGTCGTCGTCAAAGTAAAATATCATTACGCTTTAGGCGCCAAAAATATATTGACACGACCATAATGTCAAGGCAATAAAGTCGTGTAAATATATTTTTGGCATCTTAACCGTAATAATAACTTTGACGTCGACTGTTCTTAATTTTAGGATAATCTAGCTACACAATTTGTGGTAGCCCCAAGACGTGCATCAAAATGCAATGTTCTGTTGGCTCAGATTTGCATAAAGGAATTACCATGGAAATAGCAATACTATTGCTCACCTGCTGCTATTGTAGTTATATACAGGGTGCTCGCGACCATTCCAAAAGATTTTAATGCTGAATTCCTGACCATATTTAGAGTCTTTAATGTTACATAAAATTTCGACGTAACTCGTCATCAAACTTCGTTTTGATTACAATGCTACCTCAATGTGTTTTAATATTACCACACTTTTTGCCTGGCAATCAAAAAATAAGAATAGACTTGACGAAATAACCTGTACCTAAAAAAAACAATTGAAATAAATAATTTAATCAAATTGTTGTTAAGATAAAAGTACTGGAAATGTTACAAAGTATACAAAAATACTAAAAAAAAGAAAAAAATGTTTTTTTTTGGTGGAATTGACATTAGGTCTCATAATATTTTTTGTTTTTTTCGATGTCAAGAATGCATAGTTAAAATCTTTCGGAATTCTTGCGGGCACCCTGTATATAGAGTAAGGTACACTCGGGTAAGATCAAACTATTTTTCGGTGAGTTGAAAGGACGTCTCAATCCTCAATTGAGCTTACCGTGGGACTAGGTCGATTTGTGTAAGATGTCCCAAGATATCTATTTATTATTATACTAAATAAATCGATACTTAAATAATTTAAATAAACAGAAAATGGCCATGACTGAGACATGAATATTCTTGTGATAAATACACAAAGCGATGCCCTCACAGGGATTCAAACCCAAGACTTCCAGCTACGCAAGTACTCGCTGTCAACATACCAAAAAGCTACGGAGGTTATTAAAGGGGAAATTTTCGTCGTGTCACATGGAAACCCCATTTTATATTTACCCCACATTACCTTACGTTACCGAATATTTTCATCGTACGTACGTACACTCTACATCTAAAATCACTTAAAATAATGTGTTTGGATTGTCGATCGCAGGCACTTTAATATATCCTGTCGACGACGAACTTGGCAGCTTTAAACTATAAGCAGGTAGCTGGCATGTACGAGAAGCTTATATACTTAAAGCGAAGTACCGTATACTGGGGTTACATTGATCAATTTTACGGCCTGTCCACATTAGCGATTCACTTGGGCGATTTTAAAGCGATTTCAATACAAAAATTGCTCGCGATATCGCCTCGAGTTCGTCGCATGCAATTTTTTATAGATCGGTATCGCTTTTAAATCGCTCAAGTGAATCGCTAGTGTGAACAGGCCCTTAAAGCGTGGTTCGTTTTTCAACAACTGTTTTCGTTCAATATGTACAACTAATGAGGACAACTATCCTTCTTGCCAGAGTAAAAGAAAGTATACACGGATGCGTTACGTAACTAAAGATATTTGCGTTTAAAAATAAAATAAGTTTTTATCAATGTAACCACAAGGCTCAAAGTAACCCCAGTTTACGATATTTTGATTTGCATGGTAAAATGATTTTGGAAACCTTTTACTTTTATTATAAAATTAACTTATTACATGAAGCTAGTAGTATCTGATGTGTTACCTAATGCAAAATTCCTTTTCTCTCTCACCCCACTAATTTCTCCTAAGAAACTATATGAATAACAAAGAGTGATGAGAGTGAGTGATCGCCATACTTTTGGCCAAGCAAGTGTGTGTGTTGGCAGTTTGGTGACGACAGTAAGAATACATTTGTCACCACCAAAACTCCTCGTGCGGGTGTCGTGAGAGTCGACTAAGGGATTGAAGCGTCACTGACCATTCTTTGATAAAAATTGATGATGGGCAGCAGTGTAATTGTATTGGATATTGGACGGCGGTGATTATGGGTATTCATCTCCTAATGCGTATAGTTAATAAGGTAAATGTATAAGGGTTCCGTTTTTGCCTTTTTGGCTACGGAACCCTAATAAACGGCAAAGATAAATGAAATAAAAAGAGCTACGATAGTATTTTATGCAACTCTTGTTTAAGAGAGGTCAAAAAAGGTGAGTGGCGTGGATAACAAATTGAGGCGAAGCCGAAAATTGTTATTAAAGACGCCACGAGCACTGACCATTCTTTGATAAGAATTGATGATGGGCAGCAGTGTAATTATATTGGATATTGGACGGCGTGGTGATTATGGGTATTATATCCTAATGCGTCTATACGCATAGTAAATAGGAGAGACCTATGTCCAGTGTGGACTAACACAGGCTGATGATGAAGTGTGTAAGGCTCTGGTTTTTCTAGCCGGCGACCGGCGACCTACGTGTGTCCGCCCCGATGACGTTCAAATGTTTTTGTTCGCGAATGTTTGACACGTCGGTTACCCGCTGCCGGTGACGTTTCAGAGAAACCACCCTCAAACATTCGCGAACAAAATTTGAACGTCATTGGCGGCGGACGGTGGAAATAGCTAGACTATGAATTAATCGAAGCCCTATACCAGGTTTTAGTTTCTGAAGTAAGCGCCGTTAATGCACGCGATGGCGTATAAACTAGTTAGCCGTAGTTCGCAACTCGCAACAATGCCGAGCGCGGTTATAGCTCGTGCCAGCTAATTGAAAGGTAAGATCACTGTTTAATTAAATGGGGCATTTGCGTTACTATTTCAAGTAATGTTTAATAGTTTTTCTCCGCGGCTTAACATCAATGAAATTTAACCATTCACCTCCTAATGCGTATAGTTAATAAGGTAAATGTATAAGGGTTCCGTTTTTGCCTTTTTGGCTACGGAACCCTAATAAACGGCAAAGATAAATGAAATAAAGTGAGCTACGATAGTATTTTATGCAACTCTTGTTTAAGAGAGGTCAAAAAAGGTGAGTGGCGTGGATAACAAATTGAGGCGAAGCCGAAAATTGTTATTAAAGACGCCACGAGCATTTTTTGACTCAGTTAAACAATGTTGCATAGGTACAATACTTTTTCTACGACCACACACTTATTTTCAAATAAAATTGTAAATTTGAGAAATATTCTTAGTCGAACACAATTTTATTAATCATTAAGGTCGGGCGGGAGATTACAAAATTAAAAAAGAAAGCTCCTCTATGGTTTACTGTTCATCAGAAATGAGTGAGCGTCAGAATGACTGACCAAAATAGCGGATCAGTGTTAGAGTACCATCATAATTTACTACCTATTTGCTACTATTTACTACCTATGTTCACATATTTGCTACCTAAGTTTTAAAAAGAAATAAATTTAATTAAGTGGGCAGTCATTCTGACGTCCATGGCCCTTATGAAAGTCTTCATGTCAGGTGACCAGGGTCCCAGGGTCTCTATTGCTTTTTGTTCAGAATTTGAAATGCTTATAAAATCGTCATTTTTCGCCTGCAACGTTAAACTGCCCGTCGCGACAACGTGGATTTGCCCGGCGCCGCGTCGTAATTTCGGACGGTGCGATAACGTACAATGCCACGACGCCGCGCCGTAATTTCCCACGGTGCGATAACGTGCAATGCCACGACGCCGCGCCGTTTTATGTTTACGACGCCGCACCGTGGTCATGTGGCCGGGCCCTGTCATTGTATTTTGTTTCCTACAATTTTTTTTAACCATACACATACAATCTGCGGAAAATAATTCCTTTTTGCAATAGTTTCATTAATGTTTACAAATAAAGCTAATACTCGCTTAAAACATAAACGTTTCTAATAAAACAATTTGATACTCTTTCATTTCTTATTACTTAATATTCAACTGGGAGATACTATTTATAATACTATCTGGAATTGTCGAAAAGAGTCCTTTCACTAATTCCGGTATATTATTCTGGCAAGCCAATTCGACTACAGCATCAAATGTTTCCGGTTTAACGGTTTCAACCAGCTTCTTAATACAAGCATCAACCAGTTTGGCCATCAAACAACGCTTAGCCAGTACAAGCAGAGGTCCTAATCCTTCATCAGGGAGATTACCCAAGTACATATAGTCTTTCAAGTGCTGCAGTGTCTCCATTGTCACTCCAGGCATGTTGATGCCATCTTCATCTGTTTCCTTCCAATTTCCTTTCAGCATGGTTCTGAACATCTCACTCTGTACATAAAGTACGCTTTTGTGTACCGCCACAACGCCATCTGCGGCTAGCAAATTAAAGTCAGGATCCTCCTTTTCCTTGTAAAGTTCATCAAATACATTAGAGGCTTGAGATATAACCTCATTAACAGTGATTTTCATCTCTATAATGTATAACATTGTGTATGGGGATGATTCGTTTAGAAAACTATCGTATACTTTAGATGGCAGTGCGACTTCTACCCATTCATCATTACAAAAATAATCCTTGTTATATTCATCAGAAATTATGTTTAAATTAATCAAAGCGTTCTTGACATTATCGCCTTTCTTAAATTGCATGGTTACTCCAAGATAATAGTTAGGTTTTGAAACAGCCTGCAGTTTCACATTCACTGAAGCCATGTTGTTAATATTGATAGGTTTGGTAGTCATTTCACTGAAGTTACCGTCAACCCTGATAACCGAAATCACTATCTTCGTATAAGGTCCTCGTTCTTGCATCTTCACAATACTGTAAAAGAAACAACAAACACCAATATTAGAACATTTATGACCATTAGACACGGTGCTTTAATTATTTATATTTATATTTGCTCAAAAATATCTGCACATGCGCTCTAACGCCATAACGATAGAGGCCTGCTCAGATATTTATGAGCACCCTGGCCGGTCCGATATATATTAGTATCGAGTACAATATATGGCTACTACAAAATACCTCACATCATCAGCCTATGATAGTCCACTGCTGGACGAAGGCCTCTCCTATTAAACTATGCGTATAGACGCATTAGGAGGTAAATGCCCATAATCGCCACGCTGGGCAAGCGGATTGGCGATCGCAGTAATGTGTCCACTATGATGACGCTGCTGCCCATCATCAATTGTTATCAAAATGGTCAGTGACACTTCAATCCTTTAGTCGACTCTTACGACACCCGCTGGAGGAGTTGGGTTGGTGACAAATGTATTCTTACTGCCGTCACCACACGGCGTACAAGTGTAGGTATTTTGTGTACGCCGTGTGGTGACGGCGTACACAAAATACCTATACATACAAAATAAATGTAACTGACAGTAATAACTGTTACGTTATGTGCACTTCTTGTAAGCAATAATATTGAAAATGTAAAAAGTGTCTAATTTCGCTGTTATAAATAAATTAAAACACAAATAGGTACGTTGCCTCCAAAAAATATGTAAAAATACAGGATGCACGCGAGATTTGTAGCTTTAGGACAAAGAAAAACCAAATCGTTCGTTTGTATTTATTTTTTATATATACATAACAAGCATTATTATTACACCTGCAATTTAAAATGAATAATTACTTTCTTCTCGTAAAAACTTAAATTTTTTTAAGTGTCTATATCAGGATTATATTATTTAGTTCGCGTCATATACAATTATACTACATCAAAGAAGGGTAATCCACTACAGAGAGCAAAAAAAGTAAAATTTTTGATGTCAGACTTTTAAGAATCTGTTTATGGGGTAATAGTCTACGGCTAAATACGATACATAATCCGATATTTTTTTTAAATAAAATAACTAGAGTCTGGCTAACGAAAGCTGAGAATGAGAAATGGCGGCAAATTAATAAAATATAGAGTATGGTATCACTGGGTTGCACCCCGAAAATCAGTCTTGATACTTGTAATATATTTAAAACTTAAAATCATTTTGTTAAATTACCTGTATTTATTACAATCCAAATTAATATATTATATATATGTATATAACGTAGCTGTTCCATGCAACTTTGTCTGCATGACACAATGCAATATGATGTAGGTATTGTAGGTACCTACTACTCTAAATGATGACCCATACAGATTGGCTTAAAATTTGATGTTTTTCAGCTCTTCATATCATTATAGTCTTTATACCATAAGGGTCTCACCAAACTAGTCGACGCCGTTTCGGCTAATCGCGTACGGAAAAAGCTTTATGTCAACGCAATAAGAGCGAGGACATCGTAAATCGGCTCGGCCCGCGCGAAACGACGTCTTTCGACGGGAAAAACGGCGTTTTGCCGTAAAGCTGTTCGCATTCGTACGACCCCGTTTGCAGCCTAACGCACACGTTCGCATTCCTAAATCTCCTAATACCGCCGTACGGTGCCGGAAAGAGTTGAACGGCTCCAATCACGGCCGAGTACCTACGATAAGGACCGGTCAGAGCTGGCGGAAGCCGTTCAGCGGCTTCGACGGCCGAACATAGCTGACGACGGCCGAAAAGAGCCGATGACGGCCGAAGTAGCTACTGATGCGTTTGTATTTATTCATTTGAATTATTACCCACATTAAAATCTGCAATAGATCTGACAACACGAAGTAATACTGTCGTAATCATACACGTCTGTTCAATTTCAAACTAGTTACTAACAACTAGTCTCCAAAAATGAGATTTACGATTGCCGATCACCCGCTATCCTATCTATCTGTTCGTCGGACTCGGCGGCTGTACGCGTGCTGTCTGACGTCTCGACGGCAGGACGGAGCACGGGAGAGCCGACCGCCGCTTTACAACTGTTGCGGTAGCAAATCGCAGCCGATCGAGCGTTTCGGCGGCCGTAAGGAGGTTGAGACTGCTTAACGCAGGTGTTCAGCCGCGGAGACGGTCGATCGGCTAAATGCGAATAGTGTGGTGTAAAACACTCGGCGAAAGCCGACTCCGCGTCGATTGGTTTGGTGAGACCCTAATATGGCCGAAAAACAGAGTGATTTTCACACTTGGATATAACACTATTATATGTCTATACATAGGTTTATGTAATATTAGTAACGATTTGTAAATTGTATCATTGCAGAATGGGGGTAATCATGATTAAAACTACCTATAAAATTGTCCATTACGACACGAGTGCGAAAAACGTGAAATTCTAAACGAGTGGCGATTTTTTAAAACGGGATAGGGAGTGTTTTAAATCGACATAAGTTACGAATTTCGTTATTGCACGTGTCTCGTAAGACGTTTTTTAGTACAGATGGCCCTCCGAAGTTTTGAACCTGACTTAAAATGACCCACTTCTTACACTAGAGCCTAAAAAATGCACCATCTGTACTAAAAAAATATAATTCTGCCTGTGTGTGTATTTTTAATAAATAGGAAACGAAATATTTATATTTTTTATTCAGAATAATTAAAGTCAGACTTAAAAAACTCATACAATGATTCATACTATTTGTGTACACATAAATCACATAATAAACTCATCTAACGCAGTTTTTATGACATTGTCTCTTTCGCTGTACTTATCTTCCACATGAATGACATGGTCAGTCATTGATTTCCAATCTGAGGCAGTTATACTCGCGAACTTTTTTCTTTCTTCTCCAACTCGCATAACTTTTCTACCGTATTTTTGACAGCGTTAACTCCTTCAACCTCTCCCAGACCTTCTGGTAAAAAAAACAAATGACCATTTTAAATCAACCTAACATAAATACAAACTTAAATCTATTATAGTCGATAGTACATTAGATAATGAGTACAAGAAAATTTATTGAATAAAGGTAAGTATCAAAATGGTACTTCGTACTAACCTGGGAACACCGATATCGTGTGTAAACACTCATGTTTTTCCTTTTAAGCGATGATTTTCTCCTCTTGTTTTTCTTTATATTTACTTATTATAGTACGCAGCAGCTTACGAACATTACTTTTCATAGTATTTTTCATCATAAACACCTTAAAACGTTGCAATTGTGGAAAGCGAGCAATGGGTGTCAAGTCGAACGAAAGACAGAACATGACGTTTGACAATTAAGCTTGTGATGCCATATGAAAAGTTCCGTAAAAAACTCATTCTCAGCTTTCGTTAGCCAGACTCTATAACACCATAATGTGTCAATTTTTTTAAAACTTTTAAAAATGTCTCTTTTGAGATACCTACATGCAAAAACTGAACTAATCGACTATCACAATATGTTAAGGGGATTTTTTAAACTACAAAAAGTAGGTTAGATTTTTTTTTGAATCCTTGAAAAACATAATATTCCTAAAATCAAAAAATAAAATAAAAACTGAATATCTTTTTTGCCAGAAAAAATAAAACCTTCATTTATATCCCAAAAAATCAACGAATCCTGTATATTTTTACTTCAGTTACTTAAACTTCTTATTTCGATCACTAACTATAAAAAAAATACGTTTCTTTCGGAGGTAACAAAAGTTACCATTTTCTTGAAACGCAAGTTACCAATGTTTTGAATTTTTATTTCCGTAATGGAAAAATATTAGGATTCTCTTTTGCTACATGAATATGCCTTAACTCTTTACTTACACGATTTCAGTTAGAAGAGAATTCTTATATCAATAACGAACTAAACATATCGTATTGAAATGATGCCTCAAAAACCCATGTCCATTTCGTGTAACAAAAGTTAACGCATCATTTTGGTATACTGAGGCCAGGTACTGGTTATGTTCCAATTCCAAGTAATTTCCACCTTAGTTTAATGAAATTAAACTGTACGGCCTATTCCGCCAGCAAAAAAGGATATTTAAGTATTAATCAAGCCACAAATAACATTTGTTTGACAACTTAGCGTTCTAAATGTAACGCAAGTTACCATGGATTTACCCAGAAGCATTAATTTCATACCTTGTAAATATTGTAAAGAAACTGTATATCTGTATTTGCATGTACATGTACTTAACGCAAATAAACAATATGAGTATGAGTATGAGTATGAGTATTATACATTTAGTTATATTGAAAATATGTTATTCTAATGGTTTTGATTCCGAAAATAGGAAAAATCTTGAAAGTATAGAATACGAGTAATTAAACTTTATAAATGAGAGTTTTCTGAAATGACGTTCACCAGGGCGGCGGCACTGAGGCGTCAGATCCAGAAACTTGTCTAAATTCTCACAGCGCCTATAGTTTCGTGTTTAAATGTTTTGTATGAGTTATTAAAATTATATACAAAAATTAAAATACCTTTTACCTAGTTAGTTTTTCTTTGGGGCTAGATAATTGTGTTTCTTAGTGGGACCTTACGGCTAAGTGGCGCCAATTAGTGGCACACGTTTTCAAGAAAACCCTCATTATCATTAATTCATATTAATAAATAATCCCCACATTTTGTGATAACATAGTCCATAGTATGGATTATGTTATGGACTCCATACTGACGTTCCCTTAGGCCACAAACAGTCCAACCATTAATTTTGCATTGAACAAATAAAATGCATGAAGACAGTTGATTGGCCCGTGATGAGGAATGGGTCAAAGTTCTTTTCATTGTCTTATTTTGTGTCCCTAAAAAACGTGACGCAGTGGTGATTTTTGTAGAAGATGATATTTTGTTTTCAATTTATTATGTATGGATTAAATAAAATCTAGCGTGAAAAAGAAATACAAGTGCACCGGTTTTTTTGCACAGGGTGCTCGCGAGGAACCCGCATAATTTTAATGCTGAATTCCTGAGCATATTTAGAGTATTTAATGTTATATAAAATTTCCTGGATTCGCCTTGGTTAACTAACTTAAATTAACCTTTTTTCGGAAAAAGTTTTGCGACGTGACTCGTCATAAAACTCCTTTTTGATTACAATGCTACCACAATGTGTTCTAATATTACCACACCTTTTGCCTGACAATCAAAAAATAAGAATAGGCTTGACGAAAAACCTGTCCCTAAAAAAAAACATAATTAATTAATTTTCACAAATTGTTGTTGTGATAAAAAGTATTGGAAATGTTAAAAAGTATTCGAAAAGTCTAAAAAAAGTTTTATTTTTGTGGAATTTGACATTTATTTAGTCTCATAATATTTTTTGTTTATTTTGATGTCTAGAATGCATAGTTAAAATCTTGCGTTTTCTTCGCGAGCACCCTGTATACTGAGTCGAAACAGCAACTAACACCGTGACATAGTGGTATAAAACAAGTTAACGAAAATAATTTTGACCCGAATACAAATTATGCAGAATCACTAGCACCTTGCATGAGATGAAAAAGGGTAGTTCTGTATTTAAAGGCTTGTTTAGTATCGGGTTCCGATGGAAACAGTGGAACATGGTTCAAATTAGCCGAAGCTCCAGATTTTTTTTATTGCATTTTTTTCTAATCCGATACCCTTAAACGGGGAAAAAACAATAAAATTTCACTATGTATTGCGGTACTTACAGTTTAGACATTCTTTCTTCCTATAAGGTTACTTATTAGGCGCAATATTACACACACTCCACGACCACCACGTAAGAAATAGGAAACTAATGTAAATACTCGTATTGTTCTTATAATGAATCGCTAAAACGATAAGCAAAATGAATGTGTTATTGTTAAGACGGCACAGGAGTGTTGCCAGACACTGAAATGTAAAAAGCGGAAGCAACGCTTCAAAAATGCGGATTTTGAAATCAAAAAGCGGAATGTAATTATAATCAGCGCGAAATTCATAATAATTTGTATGGGCCGAGCTGGCCAGCCCATAGAAATTTTGAAATTGGCGCAGTTTTCAACTCACAGACCTGGGGCCCGTTTCTCGAACGCTTGTAACTTGTAATACAAGTGGAAGTCTCTTTTTAACACTATTAATTAGATAAGGATTTCCGCTTGTATCACAAGTTACAAGCTTTCGAGAAATAGGCCTCTGACCAGGATTTTACACTGTTGCATTTTCTCCCATAAAAATTGCACGTTAAAAAAATGCGGATCCGCATTACCAGAAAGCGGATTGCGGATTAACACGCTCGCTGCGGTACGGGGTCCCCGCAACCCCGTACAAGTATGGTTAATTGCGCAGTTACCTAACTGCCGCAGCGAACGTGTATAGACGAAATTGCGGAGAAAAATGCGGAAATGCGGAGCATCTGGCAACACTGCGGCACGGCGCACGCGTTTTTGACAAGTGCATATAACTTCGGGAAGTCCCGATCAGATTACGTGGCAACACTACGCGAAGCGGGGAGCTACAGACGCAACGATTCGGATTCAACTTGTAATGACAAATCGTGGCTAATGTTGCATTGGATTTTAAGAGTATTTAGATATCAGTCTTAAATATTTAATATTTTCTTCGGTTACCGCTTGGATTAAACATACAATACATGAAATAAAACTATGAAAACGGATAAACTCGCGTATATTAACTAACTTTAACTTCATTCCGACGTTTCGAACACTTTACAGGGTTCGTGGTCTGCGGGTGACTGACAATGGAGGAAATTTGATAGATCTACCTCCATCAAAATAAGAAAGATAAGTACAAAACTACCCACAAAGAAAAATATACTAAACTACAGACAATAAATTAACAATATCCACCTTTAAAATTTTCTTAAGCCTATTTTCTTATTTCTAAAATGATAGCTGCTGCTTTTATGGATTAATAAAAAACCAGAAGAAAAATATTTACGTAAGCACGGGAGGTAAGGGGGTAAATAATTGTAAAAATCTGCTTACGTAATAATTGAATGACCCCTAAATATTGTAAATACTTGTTTGTAAGCAATTAATATTGTTTAATAGGAAGTCACGTTACTTTGCTGAAGGTTCTTTTTTAGGATTCCGTAGCCAAAATGGCAAACACGGAACCCTCATAGTTTCGCCATTTCCGTCTGTCCGTCTGTCCGCAGCATAGCTCAGCACAGTGGCCGTTAATACTTGAAATCTGCAATTTGGCACAGATACCTATACATATTAATCATGCCAACAAAGTGGTACCTACAATAAAAACTAGAAAACAATGTTCTTTTCGGGTACCTCCCCAACTGATGAAGTGGGGAAGTTTTTTATTTGCTGTAATCCTATAGTGTGGAGTAGCATTGAATAGGTTTTTTTTTAAATCAAGGGTCATAAAGTTAAGTTTTTTTCTTAAGTCAATATAATTAATCGCTCCAGAAGAAGAATCCCTCCAACTTTTGATCCGTAGGGCCAAAAAATATGAAAAAAACATTTCGAACATATGTAATCGGCCCAGCCGTTTTTGAATAACTACGTACCTACCCTGCACTGAGCATGGCCCGACATGCTCTTGGCCGGATTTTTTTAAACCTAGTTCCTTCTTAGGGGCCAGGGCAAATCATACAAGAAATAAAAACGCTGCATTAAAGTCTTAACACACTAAATGTATGAGATTGCAGTGCAATGTAACTTTTATATTTAATCTGTACGGTAAATAATACATGTTGTTATAAATGATTGCTGAATTGATTTTTATAAATAACGCGTTCTCATTGGTCAATTTTAACGGCAGCAGAGGTTACATTTTAGTTTCGCTGAACGCCATGATCCCGTAGCACACAAACAAAAAAAAATTACAAGCAGCCCGAGAAAAGTCTCTGAAAAATTTTCGAAACGTCGTATCTTACCTACTATAAAATCCGTGTTCGGATACGACCTACCGACGGAACCCTACACTGAGGATGGCTTGACATGCTCTTGGCCGGTTTTTATAAACTAGTTAAGTATTAATTAGCTTTTACATTTTCATTATAGATAACGCAAACAAGTCGATGAATATCTTCTGAAGTCACACGATTGGGAACGTAAGAAAATAATGAAGGCTCCTAAATATTTTTCTGGTGATTATTGTGTAATTGTGTTTTACCCCTTTGTTTTTTTTTGTTATTGGCTCCGCGCTCTTGGCCCTTTCAGCCAGCCAAATATACGGGAAAACTGAATTTATTGATTAGAAAATGAGGATAATTTGGAAAAAGGAACAGGAAAGTGATTGTAAATGTTTACATGTTAAAGTTTTATGTCATTCAGGTGAAAAGAAAGAATAATATAACCTTGATATTCTTAGTAAATTGGATTTTAACAATTTTTACTCTTAGGTACCTTCGACTACGATCGTCAAAAACCTGGATACATTAAAAATATAAAACGGACACTTTAACTACCCTGTTATTATAGATCGTATTACTGAAAAACTACGTAAAATTAAAATTTTCATCGACCAGTTAATGCAATCCATTTTAAAATATTATGTCGCTTTTAATGGCCAGATAATGTTATGGTTAACTGGCTTAACAAGACAATTTTAAAGAGTTAATGACTTTTTATGCGTTTAAAATACCATTATGTCAATATTTTTTGTTTGTTTTCGACACGAGCGTTTGGATAAAGATGTCGGAATCGAGTATTTTATATATTGTTATGTTCGCGTGCTATTTTTTATTTAATTGCAACGGATTTAAAGGGAATTCCAGGCAGGTTAGTTCGAATGTAGTCGACAGTACAGCAAACTAGTACTTGCATTTATACCCATATACATAATTCCTACAAGTTAGCTATTATTTCCGTATGGTTTAAACATTTTTTTCATCCTAAATCATAACATAACATGCAAACACACATTTGCCCTTTTAGAGTAAAATATTACGAGTTTTTAAAAAACAATTTAGTTACATAAATATTATTTTTAAACATAAATTCAAATGAGGTGAAGACTTTTGACTTAGTACATTAAGATTAAGAGCCTTGATCACGTGGTTTTGCAAGTGATATGTAGGTATATCACTTGTTACCATTAAGTCTAGATAGCAACTTTAAATCAAAATTTCTGCGAATTGAAAAATAAATTAGTTTTCAGGGTTATTGTAGATACTCTAAGGAATCACTGCTATTTTTTTAATATAGTTGTAATGTGCACACAATAGACTCCATTTCTAAATTGGCGGTCAAGAATGGCAGCTACCTCATCCCGTGCCACTACCAGAAACTGTTCTTAAGTAAGAGACCAAGAGGCGAGAAAAAGGGCATTTTTGATAAAACAATTTTGATGCCACCCGATCTGATTCCTATCCAGGCCTGCTACCGCGAACACCGAAGTTGGCAAATTTCGGAGATGTTTCTCAGTCACTCTAATGACGCTTTTGTTGGAGTGACAGAGACAGATCCCCGCAATTTGCGAACTTCGGTGTTCGCGGTAGCAGGCCAGGATCAAAAGCATTTATGGATGGAACGAAACAAAATCAAGTCGCTGGCTTCACTGAGCCGCTATAAATTAGTATTCTGTATCACTACATTTTTTATTTATTTTTTACGCAACATCTTCGAGAATCAAGTACCTACCAACTTTAATTTTTTTTTAATCGCGCGAACATAACTTATCTAAGCCAAATCGGGGTCTAATGATGGGATCTTGGAGAAATCGGTTGAAGACAATTAATATATTTTTTAATTTGGTTATTTTTGAACGTTTTGCGAAAACACAAATCAAATTATTTATTAACAAATTATTTTTATTTTGTACTTTTTATGAAATAAAACTATGAAACCGGATAAACTCGCGTATATTAAATAAAGTGTTCGAAACTTCGGAATGAAGTTAAAATTAGTTAATATACGCGAGTTTATCCGTTTTATTTCATGTGTAATCCTCGCGGTAACCGAAGAAAATATTTTGTACTTTTTATTTTGCCCCAGTAGTCACACTACTTAATAATAGATGGCAGCACCAGCTCTACATCGCTCTACAGCTCTACATATAAAACTGTAAATTATTCTAATAGGAGGTGCAGGCATGTTTTGCTTGCCCTTAGAGAATGGTCAAAGGCCTAGCCTTGTAAGGCATTGCATATACCCTAGAAATTTGACCGGTGGTTGCTAAGACCGAGTGGCCGAGGGGTACTGTACAGGCATCAGCCGCGAAATCTGAGTACGTGGGTTCTATCCCCACCTCGGACGTAAGGTAATCTCGGTCGTTTTTCTTTGGTATATGACATCTAATATTTATAATTTGGTTATTTTTATTGATTGAGCAGGACAAATATGAAGTGATCTTACGCGAAGTGCGCGAATGCAAGACACCTCAGCCTCCATATTCGAAGAAGCTCCCCATCAAAGCGGCCTTCGAGGTGTTCATCAGTAAAGGACGGTCTTATCTTCGAGGAAATACGACCATCAGCAATCCTGTACCTTTCCGTAATGTGTGTCCACTTTTTGTGCCCCAAAAGGATAAAAATAAGAATTAATTTCCACGACTAATATCTTAAAAAATATACCAACAATGAATGGTTGACGTAACTAAAGACCGAAAAGCTGGTGACTTCCTTGCACAACGCATCAGTATTGCGATACAGCTTAAGGAAATGCCGCCAGCATCCTCGGTACAATGCCACAAGGGCCAATCTTAGATATAGGTTAGTCAGGTTTTTGGGGTTAAATGTGTAATATAACTGCGTGTCATCTGCGTACCTATAAGTGTACGTTGCAGTGTTTTATGATCACCTTATGCGCCCGTCTGTCTGTTTATTCCTCTATCAGTCCGTCCGTCTGTCTGTCCGTCCATCTGTGCCCAAAACTATACCACTTTTTTGTACGACGGCCTGTCTGCCCATTCGTACGATCAGCAACTCGTCTGTCTGGCCACCTATGTTTCCGATCGTCTATCCGTCCGTCTATCTGGCAAGACGAAACGAGAGCAAAAGTTGGGAGTGTATTTGAATATTTTGAATAAGCGTATAACATAAATGCTGCCAAGGTATTCTTTTACAATGGTTTTAACTTGCTTATGACTGCCTCCGAGATTTGTAGGATAGTGAAAAAGAACGGAACTACCTTAGCGTGGATATGTGTAAAGTCACTTAAGTCTTTAGTAATTACAAGAAATTTGCTGGTCTCCATATTTACTATGTTCTTGATCAGCGTGTGTTTGTTCACCAATGAGCATACGCCTCTCCATTTCTTTCCATGCAGAGCGATTGCCTGCTCCAAACTGGTCCTGCTTTTGATAATTTTACACGTATTATTAGTAATCCCTGTAATTCTTAGTTTTCAGCGCGCTCGTACCTCGTCACCGGCGGCCGTCGAGAAGTGAAATTCCAGGTCGTGAAGGTGTCCTGTCGCAATTTCATAGCCGCCGCCATTTTGAACTTCGCCAATGTCAATTACTCGAAGAAGAATTGCTCTTTACTCAGGGTACCCATAACTTCTGGATTCTTATTTTAGTCAGTACGTGACTATAGAGGTTGACAACAATTACGTGACTCTCCACGGTCTGATGGTCTGATATCATCTTCACTTCATCAGCATATAGTATATTAGCGTATAATATATTATATGTTACGCATATAATATATAGGATAGCCTGTTATGAACGCATTAAGAGGGAATGCCTATAATCACCACGCTGGGCAAGTGTGTCAACTGTGATGACGCTGCTGCCCATCATCAACTGGCTGAATGATCAGTGACATTTCAACCATTATATACACGGTGTTACGCGAGCATTGCGAAAGATTTTAACTATGCATTCTAGACATCAAAATAAACAAAAAATATTATGAGACCTAATGTCAATTCGACCAAAAAAAAAATTTTTTTTTTCTTTTTTTTTAGGCCTATTTGAATACTTTTTAACATTTGCAGTACTTTTTATCATATTTAACAACAATTTGTTTAAATTATTTATTTCAATTGTTTTTTTTAGGTAGAGGTTATTTCGTCAAGTCTATTAGTATTTTTTGATTGTCAGGCAAAAGCTTCTACCCCTATATGGTGGACGTGGACAAGATAACCCATTCCCTGCCGAGCTGGCACGCCGCTGGACTGCTCGAGCATCAACTCCAGATCGTCACCGATGGCGTCACGGCAACATGCTCTGAGATTTATGCTGAAGTGCAAATGAAGGAAAGAACGGAAAGAATAAAGTTTAGTCACTTCAGCCTATCTTAATCCACTGCTGGATGTAGGCCTCTCCTATTAACTATACTATGCGTATAGACGCATTAGGAGGTAAATGCCCTTGATCGCCTTGCTGGGCAAACGGATTGGCGATCACAGTAATGTGTCCACTATGATGACGCTGCTGCCAATCAATCTTGTATCAAAAAATGATCAGTGACACTTTAATCCCTTAGTCGGCTCTCACGACCGAAATAATCTTTTATTTTCTTTCCAGGCCTCTATTTTCTCCATAATGACAAGTGTGAAAATTGTAAAATATCACTGTTACTGACATCACAGGCCTCCGTAGGCTACGGCTACAGCTTACTATCGGACGGTTTATGTGCTTGTTTGCCACCAATATAAAATTATTACTAATAATGTTATAGGGTGAAAGTGGTAACGCAGCGAAGCGTGATGGGGACTTTTTGACCAGGCGTAGCGCAGCAGGTTTTTAGGATAGTTTTAGTTTTAGTTTATTATTTAATGTTATTATTGTAATAAGGCTATTACATCGTTAATAATCTTATTTTTCCTTTTGAAAAGTCGTGACCATTGTTACAAGGCATAGAACAATTTTCGTAAATTCTTGAAATAATGGGTCGGTCCTGTGTCGGTATTTGATACAATTGTCGTGGTTTTTGTGTCAATCGTAATTTTGCTTCGCTAAAAAGTCGGTATTTGTTGTTGATTTCTAAAAGTACTAGCAATATATTTGATGTTGTTGGCAAACAACCACACGGCCCGTCCGATGATAGGTAACTAAGTGGTAACCGTAGCATAGAGAAACCTGTAATGGGAGAAGTGATAAATTTTACAATTGTCGCACTTGTTAAAATAAGGGCCAGGAGTGCAAACATTGCGAAGAACAACTTTAGCCACATGGGCATTTTCGTAAGAACAATCCAACAAAAATGATTGATTTAGGTACCGTAAAACCATACAACTATAGTCCAGTACTACAACTATGGTCCACAAGTTCAACTCGTAATTAAGGATCCATGGAAATCTTATATTTTAGTTTTATCTAAGTTTCTTAATCATTAATGAGGAGACTTTGTGTAACGACTGCGTCAATCATATATTATAATAATTACACTAAATCGAAGATATATTATTTGACATAGTTTTGGACCATAGTTACCAAAACGAAAAATTAAAAGAAATAATCTTCTATTGTTTACCGTATTTTCCATTTTGTGACCGCCGTACAAAATGTTTGAAAAATTGTTACAAAATGGAAAACAAGAAAATTTACACTTTTATTCTCCGAATAGGATCCAAAGAGCTCGGAAAGCGATTCTGAGTAGGAAAAACCTGAAATTTGCCCATCTAGAAAAAAAGTTTTTGGATTTCCAAAAAAATAAATACCCACATTCATGTATAGATATGGTGTTTTTGTACTTGTACAGAAGAACAAAAATGTAAAATTGTGACAAACAAACGAAGTTACTTAGTTAGGTACCTCGTTTTTAACAATTATTTTATATATGAATCGGTAAGTACGAATAGTTTAAAAATCTTCCAAAAAATCTTGCATGAATAAAATCAAATAACTAAATAAATAATTGTTACCGTAAAATAATCATAGATGAACTATAAAATATTAATAAAGAATATGAAACCATTGTTTAATTTATTACGTATTCCTAAAAAGAAAAAAATGCACCCGATTATTTTCTCATTAGATAGGCATATATAAAATTGAGGTCAAAGTAGTTATTCAACGACAAATAGAATTGTTAAAATCACAACGCCGATAAACTTACACATTACAAAAGCGATCACCATTTAAACTAGTACTTACATAACAATCACCACAAATATGATTCGATTTAACTTTGTGTTTTGCGTGATATATTTTCTCATGTTATACTTCATTCCATCAAATAGTTTCAAGAAGCAGGTATGGACTATGAATGGACATGATTTAAAGTAGTTACATATTCTCAAACTTTCTATAACTTTCTTTTTATATTGGTCTAACGTCCCGGCCACAACATTGGTCTAACGTCCCGGCCACAACATTGGTCTAACGTCCCGGCCACGACATTGGTCTAACGTCCCGGCCACGACATTGGTCTAACGTCCCGGCCACGACATTGGTCTAATGTCCCGGCCACGACATTGGTCTAACATCCCGGCCACAACATTGGTCTAACGTCCCGGCCACAACATTGGTCTAACGTCCCAGCCACGACATTGGTCTAACGTCCCGGCCACAACATTGGTCTAACGTCCCGGTAGTCCCGGCCACAACATTGGTCTAACGTCCCGGCCACAACATTGGTCTAAGGCGACCAGCGGCGAGCGAATCCATAAGTTGGAGCGGGATGCCGATATGGGTACGAGAGGGAGCAATATACGTTTTCCGCAAAGCCGGTCGCCTTAGACGGATGTCCAATCCATACGATTGAGCGAGATGCCGATATGGGAACTCCCTTTCGCACGCATGGTTTTCCGGTAAGCCGGTCGCCTTAGACCAATGTCGTGGCCAAGCCTTAAACGCTCAGTGCTTGATAATGGAGACCTAAGCTCTCTGAATCATGTCGCGCGTAGTTATCCAATTATTATCCAATTCACGCAATTCTAAAATATTCATCACATGCGTTTTAAGAAAATCTCTGTTCACATTGGACTCTTGAGTTCGGGTAACACTGTATTCATTGTAGTATTTACAAAACTACACGGTGTTACGCGAGCATTGCGAAAGATTTTAACTATGCATTCTAGACATCAGAATAAACAAAAAATATTATGAGACCTAATGTCAAATCCACCAAAAAAAAAAATTTCTTTGTTTTAGGCCGATTTGAATACTTTTTAACATTTCCAGTACTTTTTTTTATCATAACAACAATTTGTTTAAATCATTTATTTCAATTGTTTTTTTTATGTAGAGGTTATTTCGTCAAGTCTATTCGTATTTTTTGACTGTCAGGCAAAAGGTGTGGTAACATTAGAACACATTGTGGTAGCATTGTAATCCAAAAGAAGTTAAATGACGAGTTACGTCGAAAAACTTATTTCGAAAAAAGGTTGATTATCTCTGAAACCAAGCCAAATCCAGGAAATTTTAAATAACATTAAAGACTCTAAATATGGTCAGGAATCCAGCATTAAAATCTTTCGGAATGCTGACGTAACACCGTGTATAGTTAGCTGCAATGCCAAAATTATTTCAGGCCGGCTTTGAAGTGGTGTTAGAAAATGCACGCACTTGTCAGAACCCTAGCCCACCCTTTGGCAAGAAGACCACCATCTTACCCAAGTTCTCCATCAACATCGTGAACGGGAAGAGGTACCTCAGCGGAAACACTACCATCGCAGCCCCTACCCAATTCGTGAATGTAAGTATTCATACATTATCATCTCAATCCACTGCTGGACGTAGGCCTCTCCTATTAACTATGCGTATAGATGAATTAGGAGGTAAATGCCCATACCCACTACGCTGGGTAAGCGGATTGGTGATCGCTATAATGTGTTCACTATGATGACGCTGCTGCCCATCAATATTCTATCAAAGAATGCTCAGTGACATTTCAATCCCTTAGTCGGCTCATACGACACCTGCGGGAAGAGTTAGGGTGGTGGTAGTATTGGTACTGATGTCACCACACGGCACCACACCCGTAGTACACAGAATCAATACTAATTAGTACGCACGTAATGAGAGAGGTAGCTATTCTAAAATGGATTCAAAATCCGATTGCAATGGCCACTATTACAACAACAGTTTTTACTGGGACAAGTTTCTTCTTTTGTTCTGCTAAAATTGTACTGTAATGAATTTTGTTAGAATTCGTCAGTAAGAATACGAGTACATTTTGTTACCACCCCCCATCACTTCCCGTAGGTGACGTAAGAGTCGGCTAAGGGATGGAAGTTGCACTGACGGTTATTGAAGATTCATGATGGGTAGTAGCGCCATGACAGAAGACTACTGCGATCGCCCATCTGCTTGCCCAGCGTGGCGCTTATTCTGAATATCGGATTTCTCACTCAACATCGTGAAGTGCAGAAATCGGGTAGATGCCCAACAAACATATTAGCTATAACAGCAACTCATTTAGAATCCTGAGTGATATAGTAGTTTTATAAGACGCATAATAATAGTTTTAGGTGATACTATGGAAATAAACAGTCCTCTTAATACACTGGTGCTAGTAAGGTGATATAATAGACATAAGATTGCATTTTGTAGCTAAAAGCTGTAATAAGGTGGTATTAACTGCCTTTTTATATGCTATGGTTACCACTTTAAGGATATTTTAACACTGGAGGTTCTTTTGGGGTGCCCATTATAACTTACTCGCGCTGTAGCTCTATAATCGTGTTATGTTTACCTTTTAGTGCTTAATGCCGCCTACAGTGTTACAAAAGCTATAAAAATAACCTTAAGCCATTTAAGAGTGGTAAAATGAGTTCTTATAGCACTTAGTAATTTAGTGATACAACAGACATAATTTTCCCTGTTAAATCACTTAGCTTTTTAGAGCTTGAAGTGCTATAACAGCGGTATGGCCGTAGCTCTACAAGAGTGTTTACGTGAATATTATTACCGCTTAAAGTTATTTTTAACGCTTTGAGGTATAAGATACCTCGCTCTATAACCTTTAATGGTTATCGGGAATACATTTAAAGCTGTCAGTTCTACTTGAGATAAAATTATCACCTTTAGAGTTAATCATGTGTTTACAACGTGAAACGCCATTTTTGTTTACAAACATATACAAAAAAATGCTTAAAATATGGTAATAAAGCAGCAATTGTTAAGGTAATTGTTCTAATATTACAATATCTAGTATGTGTAGCATAACCATTCACAAAACTAAGGATTATAATTACCTTACTTACCTTTACCAAACAATACCTAGGCTACAGTACTTTTAGCATACCAAATTTGTTAAAACTTGTAAATTTACGAGGCGCTTGAAAATTGAGATGTAAAATACCACATATAATGACAGAAAAGTAACAACCGCATTAGAATTTTGGTTTAATTCACTAATACGCGTCGTGAAACTTTGTGTACTCAACTGGTTATGATTTCACAAACCATCAAGTCGCCATTACAAACAATCTTCATTGCACACAACACAAACCGATTGAAATCGTATTAAATATTTTGACATTTAAAACTACACAAACAATTATAGCCATAAAAGATTCCATATTGCGACGCACAGCGATTATTTTCACTATAGCAGTTCTCTTGTAACACTTCAAGTGATACAAGATGACATTTTACGCGGTTATTAGAACTATAAGTGAAAATACTGCTACTCTAGCCCTTTATTATCACTCCCGACAACAATTATCTCTATTGTAGCACTATTGTATCACTAGTTTATCACTATTGCGCATAAAATGAACCACTATAGAACTTCGAGCTCTAACGGCGGTGCCTATTTGCGCCTATAAGAGAGTTATAGCGTGCTATATCGCTAAATTTTAGGCCCCACTATCGCTATCAGTGTTTAATCGAAAGAATATACAGCTTTTGTAGAACTAGTTTTATCGCTAAAATGTTAGTTGGGTGTGGATACTATACAATAGTGCTAATAGATAAAATTAATAATGACAATGTTTGCAGTTCAGTGCCACAACATACACCATGGACAACGAAGGAAAGAGGGCGGTTAGGTTTCAAGTAACGAAGGTGTCCTGCAAAAACCTGGTAGCCAGGTCACTGATAATGTTCGGGAACTTCTCCATCACGATGCGGAATTGCATGGTGCATGAAGTAAGTCAGAGGATGCTGTAATAAAAAAAATTAAATTCTAGCACAATTCCGTATAATCTTACGGTATACGCTCAATTAAAGTTTGCATTGTGGGTAGTAAGTAACTGTCGATCAATTTAATAGATAGATACATAAATAAAATAAATATCTTGGGACATCTAAAACAAATCGACCTAGTCCCACGCACGGTATGCTTAATTAATTAAGGCTTGGAGATGTGGGTACCACGGTACAACGACATATGCATATAATACTTATACATGCATACTTAAATACATAGACAGCCCTGACCAAGGAAAAAAACCTATGTGTGATAAATAAATACACAAATAATGCCCTCGCCGGGATTCGAACACGGAACCTCCAGCTTTGTAGGCAGAGTCACTTTCAACTTGGCTACAGAGGATGATAAAAATACAAATAGAAAAGAACATTCCATTCTTCTGTATCTCTAAACTTGTTCCATTCTTCCATTCGCAGACGCATCAACTACAAATGGGTCAAAATTCTTTTCGTTGTCTTATTTTATGTCCCTTAAAAACGTGACGCAGTGGTGATTTTTGTATGAGATGATGTTCTGTTTTCAATTTCTGATGTATGGATTAAAATCTAGCGTGAAAAGTACAAGTGCACCGGTTTTTGTTTATATATGTTACCTAGTCGAAACAGCAACTGAAAGCGTGACAGAGTAGTGTGAATCAAGACAACGAAAAGAATTTTACCCAAATTTCTGTTCCAGGGTTTCTACCACTACACCAATCTGGATTTAAACAAGATATCCCACGCCCTGCCAGGATATCATCTGCCAGGGATAGCTGTTCATGAGATGCAGCTAGTTGCAGCTGGATTCACGCAATTCTACAACGAGATAACGGTCAACACCATAGACATCAGTAAACCATTTAACAACACAACGAGACAGTGAAAATGGAGCTAGAGCTTGATTATAATCAATTACTAGGAAAATAATAAAGAAGATTATGATTTTATCTATTTTAAAAAGTATAATATTCCTAAAGTAATTAACATGAATTACATTAACACATTCGCGGACACTACCAAGCGGCCAGACACAATAGAAGAAACAATGAGATTACGCCTATAGGCGTTGAGTGTCCGCGAAGGTGTTAACAAGGAACTAATTAAATCTTATTGAACGTATTTTACGTATTTTTCCCCAGTAGTCACACTACTGAATACTATATAAATTTTAAATATTGGATGTCATATACCAAAGAAAAAACTACCAAGATCACCAACGTCCGAGGTAGGGATCGAACCGACGTGTTCAGCTTTCGCGGCTGATGCTTGCACCCCTCGGCCACTCGGTCTTCGGCGGTTTAAGACCGAGGCACGTGGGTTAGATCCCCACCTCGGACGTTGGTAATCTTGGTAGTTTTTTCTTTGGTATATATGATATCCAATAATTATAATTAAAAATCTTATAAAAAAAATAAAAACTTTAAAAGTAACCCATAAAATTATAAAATCTACTTGCGATCCACCTCCAAACTTTCCTCCGACGGCAAAGTGCCCAATGCCCATGATACAGGCAGCATTTCCGCGCTGTATCACAATGGCAAGCCTAAAGCTATATTTATCAGTTACTTAGTTCGGCGAATAAGGATTACACATAAAGGTGCATTCAGACCAAAAGAATATTCGCTGTTCTATCTCCCGCTCTACGAAATCCACCAATCACGTTTTATGTAACGATCGAATTTCGTAGAGTGGGAGGTTAGAATAGCGAATGTTCGCTTGGTCAGAATGCACCTTAACTCTGGTCGCAGGTTGAAAATAAAATTAAATAACCAGCCAAGAGCATGTCGGGCCATGCTCAGCATAGGGTTCCGTAGTTATTCGAAAACGGCTGGGCCGATTATGTTCTAAATAGTTTTATTTTAAAGTATTATATTAGCCCACTATTCATGATTTTTTTCATATTTTTTGGACCCACAGATCAAAAGTAAGAGGGCACAATTTTTTTTTTATTCTGGAGCGGTTATCTCCGAAAACATTAACTTTAGAAAAAAACTTTTTTCTACGACCCTTACTCTTTTTAAAAGATCTATTCAATGATACCCACAGACCCCACGCTATAAGATTACAGCAAATAAAAAAATCATCCCCACTTCACCAGTTGGGGAGGTACCCTAAAAATTTTTTTTTTCTAATTTTTATTCTACCACTTTGTTGGCATGATTAATACCGTACCGTTTTATGTATACGTGTACCGAATTGCAGCTATCTAGTACTAACGGCCACTGAGCTATGCTGCGGAGAGACGGACAGACGGACAGACGGCCAGACGGACAGACGGACAAACGGGCATGGCGAAACTATAAGGGTTCCTAGTTTACTACGGAAGCCTAAAAATGAGTTGGCGGGTATTGACTATGTATATATTTTTCTTCTTACGCTTTACGACAACTTCGTTGTGCAAATTGCAGTGCAAATGTGTTTTACTTTCCTCGCAAACGAAGTGAAAAGCAGAGTGTACAACAAGGGCATAGATAAATGTCCATTTTTACCCTCGTTTACTATTTTGGTCTACGCTTTGCTCAGACCAAAAAAATGCGTCGGGTAAAAATGGGTTACTTTATTTTTTATTTATAAAGAACACAAGCAGTCACATAAACAAAGGAGGATAGAGTACAATGTACGAAAACATGAACAGAAAAAGACCTGGAGGTTCATTTCTAAATAAGCGTTTATGCCCTTGTTGTACAATTGACTATCTCGCGGTAGCTGAAACATTACCGAATAGATTATCACGTAATGTTTGTTAATGTTTAAATCAATAATTACGCCTTAATTACAGAGGAATAAACAAGCTGTCAAAATAACTACCACCAATTATAACGACATTTGAATGTTTGTTTTGTGAGGTAACGCAACATGCGTCGGATAGTTTTAGTTTTATTGTCTGTAATTATTTTTCACATTTTAGATGGTGCTAATGGCAATGTAAGTATAAAAAATATTTTAATACATACTAAAGTTTTCCTCCTAAATAACTAAAAAAACTAAGTTTTCCTAACTGGTGCGCAAAAACGAACTTTGCGCACGCTTCGCGCGCGGTAATTTCTCTTTTTGTCGCACTTGTTATGAAAAAAATCGTCCCTTACACGTGCAAAAACTTTTTATTAACTCGGGTGCTTGTCGCCCTCGTTTCACTCGGGCTCCAACTTTCACCCTCGCCGAAAAAAAGTTTTCCCGTACTAGTTAGGAGATGTAATAAGTCATCTGTAAGCTACGATGACTTCAAAATATTATGTCGATGATAAGTTATTAATAAAATTGTCATAAACAAATAATAGGTACTCAAAAATCGACATAATTGAATACGGCCCTACCGCGAACTTCGAAATCCTCAAATATCGAGGATTTGTCTCTCTCACTCTAATGACGTCTTCGTTGGAGTGACAGAGAAAAATCCTCGAAATCCACGATTATCGATTTCCGCGGTAGTATTATAGGCCTGGTAGAACCATGTCAACCTGAGGCCCGTTTCTCAAAAGCTTGTAACTTGTAATAAAAGTGGAAGTCTCTTTTTAACATCATTATTAAGATAAGGATTTCCGCTTGTATTATAAGTTACAAGCTTTCGAGAAATAGGCCCCTGACCTTAGAGCGCTCGTACACCTGTAAGTTCTTACGTAAGTTATAGGGAGGGAGCTATACTAAGGAATGAGAGGTGAATATCACTATCTCATTCCTTAGTATAGCGCCGTCCCTATAACTTACGTAAGAACTTACAGGTGTACAGCTGGCCTTATACATAAAATTGTTGGTAACTGTCATTTTGACTTTCAACGTCACTATGACGTTGTTCCATGGTGGGTCATCACTTCATCAGGATTATTTTTTTTCGATAGCACTCCAATACCTTGGATTTATTTAAACTAACATTAGCTTAAGTTCTCGTAATTTTTTAACTAGATTTGATGTACAAATATTAAGCCTAATGTAATCAATCGCGTATTAAAGTTATTTATCCAGACCTGCAACTTTCGACAGTCACGTCTCCATAATAATGAATGCAGAACGTATGCCCATGATACGAGGATCAGAATCGTTAATACATTTTAGGAGCCAACCGTATATCTGTAGAATCAACCAAAACTATCTTTACTTGTGGTTTTACCCTGTGGGTATTTTCCTTTTCGTCGAAACAAATTCCCAATATATTAAGTATCAAGGAGTAACTGACAAGCTGCAAAGTTTAGTTATTTTTAAATTATTGAATTAAAACTTTCGTGAGACATACTACTATTACTACTGGCCTTTGCGTCTATTTCAGACGATTTCAGGTATAAATTCCCTGGAGACATCGCTTTTGATGGCTAAATAGACCTATGCGAGAGCGGCAAACTTTGCCACAAGACTGACAAGGGAAGTTCGTGTCTGATCCAAGGTGCCTTTTTTCCCTTCTGTCAGCTAAGGTTGCGAACCAGGACCCATCGCTATACTTCCGACCGTCCTCAATGTTTTTTCGCAACTCCAATCGATTCCCCGCAAGCGTCTCCCAATTATGATGGTCAATTTTAAAGGTCGTCATGTCCCTCTTGGCACAATCTTTAAAGCGAAGCGATAGCCTCCCAACATCCCTTCTCGCATTCGCTACTGCACCTATAATTATAATCAAACAGTTAAACTCACGCATATTTAAATCTTTAAGGTTATCATCATTATATTTCTTTTGTTCAGGGGAGGTACGAAGCAGTCCTACAAAATGCAACTGAGTGTTGCAGATCTCAGCCACTATTCTAAAAATAAAAAAAAAATCGTATCTGGATATCCACCTTCGATATTCGAAGACATAAGAATACAACGTACCTCGGTGGAAAGAGCAAGATCTTCGCTGAAGTGCCTTTTTATAACGTAGATATACAATGTTTTTTTCAATTATAGAAATTATGATTATTTTCTCAACCAACACACTTATCCCAGAATTTGATTTCGTGTAAATATTATCTTTTGCAAATTTTCATATTTCAACCTTTTTTTTTTGTAGAGCGGAGTGGGAAAATGCATTCCCCCAGTATATGGTCAAATATCTATCTCTGGTATCTCTGGCGGGCCTGGATTGTATTATACCAGGGTTCCCATGCTGGAGTAGAGGCGATTTTCCTCACACGTGCAAAGCCGTGCAATGCAGGGCCCAACAACACGCTGACATTACACGGGGCGGCATTAGCCGGGCGCCAAATTGTGCCCATCTTCCGTCGTCTTTGTCTGTTTGGGAGCGCGTCACCTCTGTTCTCGACGACATGGTACGAGTAGATAGCTGAGACGAATTCATCTTAAACTGAGTTTAAAGTGTACCTATGATTAGTAATCATTTTATCTCCTAGGGACAACTTTTCTGGAAGTTAAATGACAAACGAGCATTTTGAGGCTGCCAGCGAGCGCCTGTGGGTGACATTTTTTATAACTTTCCCATGTTATTTCATTTTAGATATATTTATAGGTAGACTTACATTACATAATAGTTAGTTTTTTGGGAGCTCCTTCATTTCATCTACCAAATTTATATCAGGGTAGCGCCTCATTGAATGGCGTGATGATGACTATGACCGATATGACCATGTCGATATATTATTGAAATGGTAAATTGTAAAATAGGCTCAATGAAGGCTTGTGATGTGGGTTATCAAGCAAGGATATATATTTAACATTTAATTTATTTATTATTTAATAGTCTGATATGTCTACTGCTGGCCAAAGGCCTCTGTTTAGTTCTTTCACGTAACCCGGTATATCTACCAGTCTCCATCCGATCAGAAATACATTATTATGGATACTTCAATAAGTAGAAAACAAACATGAAAGAACAAATAATTGTGATAAAAACAAATAATCTCCCGATGATCCCGGGATTTGATTTGAACCCGGAGCCTCCAGCGTCGTAGGCAGCTCACTCTGATATAAGTATTTATTTCCTGTTTTTTGTAGTTCACTGCGGCAACTTATATAATCGACGCTGCAGGCCAGGAGCGAATATTGATAAATATGGACAATCAAAACTGTGCCAACTGTGCCAAACTGTGGAAATTTCGGTATTCTGGCAAAGACTGTCGAGTACTTAGGGTAAGCATAAGGACATTTACATCATCATCCTATAGCGGTCCACTTCTGGATAAAGATCTGGATGCTTAGCCAACTTGCCAATCGCTAACGCTTAGTAGCGTATCGTAGATTTCCCTCTGTCACTCTTGCATTTTAGTGCGACAAAGATAGTTAGCTGCCTTTCGTTTACGATTGACTATTAAGCGTTAGCGATTGGCAATTTGTCTAAACACCCTGGCCTGCTATCACAAACACCAAGATTTTTAAATTTCGAGGATTTTTCTGTCACTCTAATGATGCCTTCGTTGGAGTGAGAGAGACAAATCCCCGAAATTTATGAATTGCAGTGTTCGCGGTAGCAGGCCAGTGCTTAACATGAGTCGCCAAGTAACGTTTACTCATAATGGGGGTGTTTACGGGACACTTTGGGGTCAAAACTCTTTTGGCCAAAATGGGTCTTTCTGACAGCACAGACTGTAGAATGTATGGCGAAGAAGAGGAGACAATGAAACACTTGATGTGCAAATGTCATGCCCTCGCCAGACAAAGGATGAAAGACTTTGGAACCGAAGGAGGACACAACGCTATCGCTAGGGTCCATCCTCAAACATATTGAGTTGATAGAACAATCCCTGGGGTAGGCGAAACAGGGGGTAGTTTCACAAAAGATCCCAATGGGTCGAAGTGTATTCGTAAGGGCCCCACCAATAAGATAAGATAAAATAACGTTTACTCGTTACAAACCTGATTGGCCTGATTGGCCTGAGGCGTGTCCCTAAAAGTGAAGAAACTCAGATTAAACGTAAGTTTCGTTTAAATATTTTTGTCATCATCATCTCAGCCATAAAACGTCCACTGCTGAACATAGGCCTCCCCTCTGGACCTCCATATGTACCGGTTAGATGCGACCTGCATCCAGCGTGTCCCAGCGACCTTCATAAGGTCATCTGTCTATCTTGTGGGTGGACGTCCTACGCTGCGTTTGCCTAGTGTGGTCTCTACTCGAGCATTTTTCGACCTCATCGACCATCTGCTATTTATGTAGCTCGGTATAATTACTCGCGTACCTATGTAGCAATTTTGCTCAGCTATCTTAATCCAAGTTGTTTTCCAGGGTACAGTCGGGTTCAACGACGTGGATATGAACAAAGTGTTCCACAACTATCCCACCTGGCATGCCACCGGTAAATTCATCCACAGGCTACGCTTGGTCCACAATGGGACTTCTGTCTTCTGCTTCGAGATTTCAGTCTGGATACGTAGCATCAAATAAATTACCAAATATCAGAATTTTAACTTTCGTGAGACAGCACTCACTTTCGTGAGACAGCACTCACTTTCGTGAGACAGCACTCACTTTCGTGATACAGCACTCACTTTCGTGAGACAAAAACACACTTTAGTGAGACAGAACTCATGGTACGGCTACATTAGCCGTACCATGAGTTGGAAAGTAAAGAATACGTTAGGTTTTACTCGATACTTAATGCATTCTATCGCGCTCGTACTTACATTTGGAGCGAGCGCGATGGCCTGCTTTACGTGACGAGTAAAACCTAACGTTGCCGATACCGTAAAATGGGGTAAATACGATATAATGTAGAGTAAACTAGTCTGTTAGCCCAGGACAAACAGTCCAGGGGCCTGTTTCTCAAACGCTTGTAACTTGTAATACAAGTGGAAGTCTCTTTTTAACACTATTAATTAGATAAGGACTTCCGCTTGTATTATAAGTTACAAGCTTTCGAGAAATAGGCCCCTGCTTAGAATAACACACATGAAAATATCTGCTGTTCTAAACTGGACTGTTTGTCCTGGGCTAACAGACCAGTTTACTGTACATTCCTATTTACCCCGCCATTCCTATTTACCCCGTTTTACGGTATTTGCAAAATCATGGTAAGGTTACTGATCATACTGATGTAGGTACTAATCAAGGACACTTCATCTATTATGGTTAAGTTAATGTTGTTTTTATTATGATGAAAACAGAAGGCTATCATCACAATATAATAAAGAGTACTTACAGACTTACTATCACGAACCACGTTCAACTTGTCTCTGTCGCACTTATAAATTCGTACGTAAATATAAAGGTGCATTTAGACCAAACGAGCATTCGCTCATTCTATCCCCCATTCTACGAAATTCGTTCGTTACACAAAACGTGAGTCGTCCAAATTCGTTGATTTCGTAAAGTGGGGGATAGAATGAGCGAATGCTCGTTTGGTCTAAATGCACCATAACCCCAAACTTGGCAGAATTTTAAAAAAATGTGCATTCTAGTCTCCTCGCCGCTGTGTAGAGCAAAAGATTCTGTCTTAAAAAAATACAAAAAGTGGGTCAAATCTTTTTAGATACACTACCAAGTTAAGGGCAGGGAGGCAAGAACTGGAACGCGATTTGGAATAGCCCCTAGATTGAAGGATATAAAAGTATGATTATATTATAATAAATAGTAAATTATGAGAACATTAATGTGTTGTCAATGTAACGTTACAATAAAACAATATTTGTGACTGGAGACTATTTTCATTTTGTGTGAGCCAACGAAATGTTTCGAAGTTTAGTTCTACTTGTTATCACGCTTTATCAAATTATTGAAACTGGCTTTACCCAAGTAAGTATTCATACGAATTATATTTATCAATGTTTTGACAAAAATCATTATTTGATAAAAGGGTAATTTGCAATAAAAGTGGACCTTTTTATTTTAATATGGGATCATGGACTGTAATACACCATTTTACGCGGCATCCTGCGTACTTTTGCAAATGAAACAAAAAAAATGTCTCTAATGTCACAAAATGTCATGTAAATTGAGATTACTCAGTTAGTTACTCCCATACTAAATGTATGAAACGAAATGTAACGAAACTAATAAAAAAAAACTCAAATTCGTTACAGTTTTTTTTTTACCTTTAGTACGAGAGTAACTAAAGTGAGAAATCTCAATTTACATACTTATTTTCGTACTCACCATGCGTACTTTTCAGTTATGAAACAAAAAAAAGTATGTCTCTAATGTCACAAAAATAAGTATGTAAATTGAGATTACTCAGTTAGTTACTCCCATACTAAATGTATGAAACGAAATGTAACGAAACTGATAAAAAAATCTCAAATTCGTTACAGTTTTTTTTACAACATGAGTGTGGTTTAATGCCTAATTATGTACAGTCACATACATAACTTTATCTACGTATATAATATAAAATACCTCTTAAAATAACAATTCAAATCAGTTGAAATTACTCAATTTGTGTAAGATTATCTTATAATAAAAAATATGTATTGAAAAAAAAAACAAAAAGAAGTTGACTTTATAATGTTAACATTAATGTATTGATACCGATACTTTAATGTTAATATTATGATGCACTGTACTTTAATGTTATCATTATGATACAGCCACAGACACCGGGTTCTTAATATAGGTCATTCCATTACCGCTACTGAATATGTAAAAGGATAATTATGATATGGAAGTAGATATTTTTTTTTAAATATCTATATTTCAGGAAAATTTCGAAGTGACTCTAGAAAGAGCGGCAGAATGCGTCTCTCCGCAGCCACCGTTTGGACAAAAGCGTGTGTGGACCTCACATTTCAACCTCAGTAGACGTATGAACGCGACCTTAATCAGCGGCGAACATAGGGTGTTGACCGATGTAATTTTCAACAACGTAAATATATTCTTCGTTTGGCCCTAACGTGTGATTAGTAGCCGTACCAAATATGACTTTGCAAGTATCGGTAACGTCGTTTGTCGTTGTTCCCGTTAGGTTATATACCCTGTTTGGTTCGGCATTAAAAAAAATATAAACAATCTTGCAGTATTTTGTTAGGTATTCAAAAGCACGAGTGGAAAATAAGTTTTAGCAAATATAGTGTTTTTATTGATTTCCGTTAAATTAGACTGGTTAGGTACTTGGGACATTAATCGAAGTTGCCTGGTATATCGGCTTTTGTTAATTTCGTAACAATTTTTTCATACATTATAATTGTAATGGCAAGTGTGAGAGAACCTTAAGAATAAGATCTCAGGTGACTGACGATGACGGCACACGTCAAAATAAGTAACATGAGGATATAATACAGGTTGTAATACATTTGTTCAGTCATTAAACTTTCTTTCTTAATAACTTCATAACAGTAAGAGTTAAGACACTAATTTCTTAGAGAAATTGATTATTTTTGACCTAAATAAGATTCCCTTTAATTTAACGGAAATCAATAAAAACACGGTGTATATGATAAAACAAGGAAATACAGTGATTTACAGTCTTTTGATTCATTAAGGACCTAGTTTGGATTTTCACATGCATTTTTTAATAAAAAGATACTGCAAGATTGTTTACATTTTATGAAATACCTAACCAAACAGAGTATAACAAGTATGTAAGTGCGAATGCTCGATAAACGATAGACGCGTGATCATGATAACCTGACGGCACGAACGACAAACAATTAAACAAGGTACCATGAAGTACCATCATAACCCCACTGGTAAAAATAACTTTATATATCGTCAGCTATAATATGAATTAATGTAACCGCTAAAATGAAACGAAATTGACCCTTACATGTTTATGTGCATGATGTATTCTGGACTCTATTGACAGCATGTCAGAATTAAAATTTTAATACATTTTGTCAAGATCATGCAAGGGTTAGATATACAGTTCGACGTTATTACAGACCTGTGGTAAAGGCAGTAAGAATAGATTTGCCACCACCCCAAATCTTGTCGTAAGTCTCTCCCCTAATCCTTAATCTCGTGGGTGTCGTAAGTGTCGACTAACGGATCGAAGTGTCACTGAAAGTTAGTTATAGAAGATAGATGATGGGCAGCACCTTCCTCATGGACTATGGACACACTACTGCGATTGCCAACCCGTTTGCCTAGCGTGGCGAGTATGGGCGTTTAACTTCTAATGCGTCCATTCGCATAGTTAATAGAAGAGGCCTACGCCCAGTAGAAGACTGATGATGTATGTGTGATATGCATAATGACCATGAAATCTATGGGATCCATGAAGTCTATGGTCTAACAACGATACTGATAATGTCACAAAAAACATTTAAAGCATTGGGAGCATGGGTGCTCCAATCCAATCAAGCCGTGTGGTGACGGCAGTAAGAATACCTTTGTCACCACCCCAACTCTTCCTGCGGGTGTCGTAAGAATCGACTAAGGGATTAAAGTGTCACTGACCATTCTCCAAGATTGATGACGGGCAGCAGCGTCATCATAGTGGACACATTACTGCGATCGCCAATCCGCTTGCCCAGCGTGGCGATTATGGGCATTTACCTCCTAATGCGTCTATACGCATAGTTAATAGGAGAGGTCTACGTCCAGCAGTGTACTAACATAGGCTGATGATGATGCTCCAATCTTTCCTAATTTCTGAGAATGGCGACTCTTCTTTTTTTTCTGTGACGAAGGTAGACAAACTGAGCTTTCAGCCCACCTGATGGAAAGCGGGAACTGGAGATAGTGCTGTTAGTATGCGTTGCTTACCCTGAGGACTCAGATGGATTGCCTCTATGTCAGTAATTACACCGGCTATCTTACCCCCAAACCGAAACACTGCAGTGAAAACACTGCTATTTAGCGGCAGGTTAACGGGTAAGACGGTGGTAGCTATCCGAGCGGACCCTGCACGAGGTCCTACCACCCGCAACCTGTATACATTTTTTTTTTTTTATACCACGTCGGTGGCAAACAAGCATACGGCCCGCCTGATGGAAAGCAGTCACCGTAGCCTATGGGCGCCTGCAACCTCAGGGTGTCACATGCGCGTTGCCGACCCAGTAAAAATAACGTTGGCACAACAAAGTGGCTCCACTCCACCTAATCGTAAGTGAAAAGTAGAGCCCAAATCGCGGCGGCAACGAACAGGAGACAATCAGTAACCTGTTAGTTGCCACCGCCTTGCTGGCCCGCTAGATGCTGGTAAATACACCGGCTGACCCCGAAACACGGCAAACACGAAGGTAAGTCATTTCACGGGCGTTTACACCGAATGTACGGTGGTAGCCAACCAGGCGGGTACTAGTAAAAATACCCTACCACCGGCTGAGAAGCTGGATACTCAGTATTTCCCTTAGTCGACTCCTACGACACCCACGGGAAGAGAGGGGCGGTGATTTTTGTATTCTTACTCCGTCACCGCACGTTGTAGGGTTAGTGTGATAGTTTATGCTCACACGGTTTAATATAATGTTCTCTTTTAATTTTCATTTCAGTTCACCATTAACATTACGATTGTAGAAAATGGAAAGGAACGCCGTTATTTTACTACATCTAAACAAAACTGCCGCAATTGGTATGGAAGGATGTTTTTAGTGATTGGACAATTTCGTTATTCAAAAAGAGACTGTCGAGTTGAAAAGGTACCTATGCTTATGCCTAAAATTTATCAGAGGTCCATATGCTCTTCGAATATGGGGAAAAAACCGAGCAAGAGCATGGCCCTGCCGTTTTTCAATAACTACGGAACTTACACTCAGCATGGCCAAACATGCCTTTTTATCACGGCTGGTTTTAAACGTTTATCGTGCTTTTCAGGGTACAGTCAGCTACGATAACCTGGACATAAACAAGGTCTACCACAGATACCCCACATGGCACCCTAATGGAAGGTTCAACCATCGCATGCAACTAGTCAACAATGGTATAAGTATCTTCTGCGTGGAGGTTTCAGTCTGGGTTAAACCTTAAATAAAATATATTATTATTATGAATTTAGCCGTGTGGTGACGGCTGTAAGAATACATTTGTCACCACCCCAACTCCTCCTGCGGGTGTCGTAAGAGTCGACTAAGGGATTGAATGTCACTTACTATTAGTGATTTCATAAAACATTGATGATGGGCAGCCACAATGTTTATGACACCGTTCTCAGACCAGGAAATATTGGCAATCATTAAAACGATCAAGGCGAAGGGTACTAAAGATGTTTATGGCTTTCCTACTTCAATACTACATAAGCTCCCTCCTAATTTTATCCACCATCTATGCGAGCATTTCAATAACGCGATCGCCGCTGGATATTATCCTAAATCCTTGAAAATGATCAAAGTGACCCCAGTTTATAAAGGAAAGGGTTCCAAGGACACGATGAAAAACTATCGTCCAATATCACTCGTACCGGCCCTTTCCAAGGTATTTGAAACGGGCCTATGCAACAGACTTGCATCCTTTTTCAGTGCCAAAGGGGTCCTTTGCGACGACCAATATGCCTACCGCGCGGGCCGGTCCACGGTAGCGGCTGTGCGCAAACTGCAGCAAACTGTATTGGGCCATCTAGAGGCTAAGCGGTGCGTTGCTGCCCATTTTTCGATTTGTCTCGCGCATTCGATCTTGTGGACCACGAGTTGATTGCGGCCAAATTGGAACACTATGGTGTACGTGGTAAAGCCTTGGACGTATTAAAATCATTTTTAGCCGATCGCATTCAGGTCACCGATGTGAACGGTGAAAAATCTACGTTTGACTCAATTGGAGTTAGATCTGTCCCCCAGGGCTCGAATGTAGGAAACAGCGTGTTCGCTCTTCTAATGAATGATCTGCCATTCCACAGCTCCATTGTTACATTTATTATGTACGCAGATGACATATGCGCTATCGTCAATGGGTCTTCACATAACGAACTGCAAAATAATGCCATGAGTGTGATATTCAAATTGCTACACTGGTTTCAGGCTAATGGCATGCAGTTAAACGTCGAGAAAACGAACCTTCTCCAATTCTCATTAAGCCGTAAGGTACAGCCGACACTCGATTTAACTGCGAATGGCGTACAAGTGGAGCCCGTGGATCATGCTCGTTATGTTGGGTTTATTTTTGATAGTGGCTTGCAGTGGGGTGAGCACATTGACGCGATCTGTAAAAAACTAAACTCATCCTACTATGCTATAACACGCCTTAAACATACGTTGTCGGAGCAGGGCCTGCTGACAGCATACTTCGCATACTTTCATGCACACCTAGTCAGAGGAATCGACCTTTGGGGGCTGGCAGCTGATAGAGACCGTCCATTTATCTTACAAAAAAAAGTGATTCGACTGATATGTCGTGTCCCCCAGGACAAACCCGCCCGACAACTATTTGTGAGACTAGGGATCATGACAGTTCCTTCCCTCTTTATTTTCGAAGTAGGTAAATATGTGAGAAGGAACCTCGACGAGTTCCCAATGGCTAAGACCTTCTCCGCGAGAAGAAAACCGGCATTGATGGTCCCGACACATCGATTGCAGAAAGTAAGTAACTCCCTTAGAGTAATAGGCGCAAAGATCTATAACAAAATTCCTGAAACTATTAGAAATTTAAGTACAGAGCGCCGCTTCACACATCAGCTCAAAACATTCTGCACCGCGAAGGCTTACTACTCTGTAAGAGAGTTTCAGGGCGAGTGAGTGAATATGTCGTAGGTTTAAGTGCCAACTGACATTCTAATTGAATCAAACCTGACATTGTAATTTTTTATATTTTAATTTAATGTATTCATTTTATTTGTGATCAACAATGTAATTTTATATTATTTCTAATTTTATAATAATTTACATTCAATAAATGTTATTGAACTAAATAGTATGATAGTAGTACCTAATGTCATGACATAAATTGTTTATAAAGATTTACCTAGTGTACCCATGTATAAGCTGACAATGTATAATTAGTACAAATAAACGATCTATCTATCTATCTATCTATCAGCAGCGTCATCATAGTGGACACATTACTGCGATCGCCAATCCGCTTGCCCAGCGTGGCGATTATGGGCATTTACCTCCTAATGCGTCTATACGCATAGTTAATAGGAGAGGCCTACGTCCAGTAGTGGACTATCATAGGCTGATGATGATGATTATGAATTTGTTTTAAGATCCTTTTTATTTAAGTGGCATCATCATCATATCAGCCGAAAGATGTTCACTGCTGAACATAGATTGCCACAATGACCGGTTCTGCGCCACCCGCATCCAGCAGACTCCTGCGACCTTCACCAGGTCATCACACCACCTTGTTTTCCCCACGCGACATAATCAAAGAAAATTAAATAAAACATTTAAACACAACTATCATGCATTATTATTATTATATAATGTTTTATGCGAGGAAAAAATACAATCTCGTCGGTAGTACACCGTGCAGAAAAGTACTATGAAAATTAATTCATGCACGCGTGGAGATAAGTATCACAATGTGTGCAAAAGTTTACCTTAAAAGAACACTTTCTGAGCATATGAATTGTAAGCGTCATTTATTGTACATCCTATCATGTTGAATTTAGTTTGGTACCTATAGGGTGGGCCAGTGATAAATCTGGCACCCTAGTGAAAAGGGGTATAAGTCGAATTTTGGCCAAATTGAGTTAAGTATACCAAAAAATTTCAAAAAAAAAATGGCATCTGTTGGTGTAAAAGGATCTAAGATATCACGTAAATTGACAGAGTTACGGTCGTGTAATATGGTATAACTAATACAAATGACCATGCAGTGTCAGGTATAAGTTGAAATAAATTCTTACTAACAAAAAAAAGTATATCGTTGTAAAGTTACAAAAGGTATTAGTGTAGCTAAGTTTTACGCGTTTGGATTTTTGTTGTGTGTAACGCTATAACTACTCATATTCTCTTGGTGGTCTCTTGGATAATGAGGATCCATGTGTATTTAAATCACTTTACACGAACAATTAAAACATTTTTTGAGATACAATTCGACATAAATTCATATTCACGAATAAAATTATGTTGTTACGGGTACAAGTCGAGTTTAATCACTTAGAATTACAGTTTTTTACATGTGATACAATCCATTTGCGGGAATTATATCCGTTTACACTAAATTAAAAAGTATTACTTAACATTTAACACCAGTAAATTGACGGTTTTGTACTAATTTGTACCCTTTTACACTAAGTTTCGTTATATATACACAATGTTAAAATAGTGTTAATTTTTAAAATTTTATTTACTTAGTACTGATTTTTCAATCCCCAGTTAACAGTATCTGTCAAATAAATGTTAGCTCTATCCTTTTTTGACTGATGACCTAAGATAAGGATGGTAATAAATTTAACTGACGGATACTTTTAACTGAGGATTGAAAAATCAGCCCTTAGTGGTTAATGATTTTATTAAAGTATGATTGTATTTTTTTTTCAAAATCAAGCTGTTATATTCTGCTGCTTATTTGTTAAAACCTATGTTAGTAATATAAGTTTGTGTTGACTAACGCAAATACTTTTTTTTTAAATTGTAGTAACAATTTTACTTAATGATCTAGGTAATATAGAAAGCGCGCTATAATAGCCTTGTACGAGTATTTGCTGCTGTTCTATGGCTGTTGCTATATCTATATTACTCCAGAAACATGTGATTAGAACAATTTCAAAACAGCCTGGCCAACAACCAACAACAACTGGCCACTTTTTACGAAAGATAACGAAATTAATAAAGTTAATGTATAATTAACACAATAATTCAAGTTGATCGAACCTATATTTACCTATACAACTTTTATAAGAATTATAATCGATAGAACATAATAGTGACGGGCTTTTTATACTCGTCGATTAAAGTCTGTTTATTAAGATTCCATACAGAGTATTGCAATGCAACGTCACTATTTTTATCCGAAACAACTGAAATAACTTCTTTACACACTAGTGCAAGGAGTCGTTTATATCTTGCCTGGTTGAAAACTTCGGAAGGCCATCTGTACTGAAAATTGTCATACGATACACATGCAAAAATTAAATTCGTAAATCGTGTCGATTTAAAACACTCCCTTCGGTCGTGCTTTGCTTTATTTACGCTTATTTCGAACTTATTTTTTTTTCACAGTTGTATCGTAATGTACATTACGATAGGCTATAGACAATAGTTTTTTTTAATAAAATATCGATTTTCAATAGTATGTTATTTTAGGTGACTCGATAAGATACAAAATTGCCATTCAGGCGTTACGGACCTACCTACTAGCCTACCTACCTAGCTGCGCGCACGACATCCAGGGCATAAAGTTATAATTCGGACAGTAGGACTATTTGTACTATTTAGGTTTTTTGTCGAGTACCGTGTTAGCAAAATAAGGCATGACAAAAAAATAATTATGACACGATTTTGATAATAAGAAATAAATGCTACATTATGGTATTTTTTGGTAATATGAAATTTAAAAACATTTCATTTTATGATGCGTTGTGTTTTGGCTGTTGAAAAGAAGTAATATTTTTCTAATTCAAGGAAATAATTTCTGATAATAAATGGAAAAAAGATATATTTTTATTGTAACTTATTTCATGGAATTTGGATACAATTGAATAAAGTGATTAATATAAATCTTGTTATTCCCTTTTACACGTTACTAACATCTTGTGCACAATGGTATAAGTCGGTTTTTTTGGGATTATATTGTATACGTACATGCTATGCCATTAAAATTAATTTCGCAAACAAACTTAGCTAATTTTTTTTCGTAAAAGTACATCTCAAAAAGAGTTATTATAAAATAAGTTAAATGTATACCCGTTTTCACTAATGTCCAATATATGTGAAAAGGGGTACTAATTTGGTTATATTTCTAAATAGCATTTATTTCAGCGGGTACAAGTCAATTTTTTTTAAAACTATTGATTTTAGCCATAAACCAATGACGGCATGTGAAAGAGCGCATTGTATTTACTCAAAGTACATTTAAAGTTATTCTAATTCTTTAGCCATTTCGGCACAGTAATTTTGAATAATTTCGCCAATCGTTTTTTGGCTCTCCTGTAAAGTGGCAAATTTCGATTTATACCCCTTTTCACTAGGGTGCCAGAAATTCACTTTTGTCTCGACCTCCTTTGTTAAAATGGCTTTATCATTGGCCCATCCTATATTTTAATTATTTTTGCCGTTTTGTAATTTAAGGACTATTAGACCCAATAAACACAAATTATTACACATAATATATAACATTTGTTTCATTTATACAGTGTGTTAACATCGTGCAAGCTTTTATTGAAACTGAGGATTAAGATTCAAATTTTTAGCCAAACCGTGAGCATTAGGTATTAGATCAAAAATTCGAATTTTGAACGTAGTCAATTTCTAAGAAAAGTTCAGTGAGAAGCAATGTACTTCAAAATTAATCGTTAATTAGAGATTGACAATTACAGTCCGTACCGTAGCCACTCGCAGCGTTTGACAACTAAGTAAGACACGCTTTACATTAATCGTTCGAAGGAAATAAAACAAATAAATAAATATCTTGGGACATCTCTCAACTCAACTCTTAATATTTTGAAAACGATTGCCAGTAATGTGTATTATTACCCATTTTCGTAAAAGCCTGGGTCATGATAACACATCACACACTCAGTACATAGCTTATTTTTCCCTTTTGCAACTTTTTCTCTTTTAATTTAGGTGGTATCTTTTTTATATACATATTTTAATTAGAATTGATCTATAGCCTATGTATTTCTACCATTTCACCTACCTACATAATACAGGTTTGCCAACTTGGAGGCAGGAATCGGATACCTACCGGTTTTTTCTCCATACAAAAGAACGGTTCTAATTTCGTTCTTTGGTAGGTATACATTCTTTGTTAATGGTGTAATTCAAAAATATTTTTATTTTGTTATTAACATAAAATTTCGAGTACTACGTAAATAGTATAAAACATTTTAAAATATTCGGCTATTTCCAGGTTTAAAAAAAAAACCGGTTCTGATCCCTGCTTGGAGGTTTACAAATTTGTTTGCCGCCATTTCGTTTTGGCGGTAAATTTTACATTTTATGCAACAAAATTTGTTTGTGTAGATACGGTAAATTTATTATGAAGCGTTTTACGATGGAGCAACGCATTTTAAATAATAATAAGCTACAATAGAAACATTGAAAATAATGTTTCTCAGTCCGTTAATTTCGAGAAAAGGTGACATGAAATGGCCCCAAGATCGCCTGACTTAACAACTCCTGACTTTTTCTGTGACATTATTTAAAGGTATGTGTTTTTTCTAATAAGCCAATGAACCTTTAGCAATGAGTACAAAATATTCAAACCACTATTACTGAGATAACGCCGGAAATGTGTGAAAAAGTGATGAAAAATGCGATGAAAAGGGTTGGCTTCTGGCGATGCTGCAGGACGTGTGAACATTTGTCTGATTATTTTCCATGTGTAATTGCCGACCCTAAATATTATATTTAACCAGTGATACTTTATATATTTTTATGTTTTGTAGAATACAATTTCAAAAATAAAGCATATACCTACCTCTTATTTGGTACTATACTATTATTTTGCCTTTATTATTTGTAACTGTGTACGAAAACATAAGTCGTTTAATTTTACATCAGATTACGAGTAGCCACGAATAACATACTACCAACAAAAACTAAATAAGTAATATACACAATAACATACGCAACTTGACATCGCAATAATATGCCTATTAAAATTATCATTACAAATATCTGTCACAACACATTTTATAACTTCATACGTACCTTTTGTTGCCTAAAACTTTGTCAATTTTTCGTACTAGTAGAATGTTTCGAAGTGCTTTGTTCCTTTTAATAATAATAATATTTAGCCTAATTACATATATTAATAGTTATGTAAGTATCTTAAACAATATCAAAACATGCTTGAAGAAAACACTGCATTGTTGAGAATTCGCGGGAATAATTATATTTACAAATCGATGAAATGTTTATCTCAGTGAACTTATTACTAGGTATACTTGCTACTACACTGCAGTTTTTAAAGAAAAGTTAAAGTATAAATATTAGATGTCATATACCAAAGAAAAATTACTAAGATCACCGAACGTCCTAGCTATTCTAGAAAACTGTAAAGTATTCTAATAGGAGGTGTAGGCATGTATTGCTTGCCCTTAGAGAATGGTCAAAGGCGCCTAGCCTTGTAAGGGATTGCATAAAAGGTTCGAGGCTTGTAGACTCAGCAGTCGCAACTCGAGGCTTTTAGTTTACGCCCCGACGCTTAAATTCACAACACTAGATCTTGGTCGTTTTTCTTTGGTATATAATGACATATTTATAATTTAATTATAGTATTAAGTAGTGTCACTACTGGGGAAAAATGAAAAGTACAAATCAAAATATTTAGTTAATAAATAATTTGATTCGTGTTTTCACAATACGTTCAAAAGTTAAAGTCTATCGTAAATATTCAGCATTTCTGTAACACCTGTATTTATTATTCACTACGTTTAATTATATTTAAAAGTAGGTAGGTTAACCCCTCGGGTCTTCAGTCCTCGGGTTCGCGTAGAGCGTGCTGTCGAGCCCACCGGCCCTCCGCTTGATAGACTGACAGCGTGGGTTACTATGTTTCACGATAGCTTATATTTACTTTGGTATTTCAGGGAAAATACGAAGTGGTCGTAGAAAACGCAACAGAATGTAGCAGACCTAGTCCTCCTTTTGCCAGAAAGCGGGTCTGGATATCCACCTTTAGCATCAGAAAACAGAAAAACAGGACCTACCTCAGTGGAGAGAATAGGGTGCTTACTGAAGTGCCTTTTAACAACGTAAATATTTATATATGGCTATGTCTGAATTTATTACACCCATATTTTAAAGACAAATTTAATCGCGTGAACTTACATTTAATATTATCCTCACGTTTCGGGCATGACGGGATTGGTGAGATAATGTATCAACACCTTCTATCAGTTCAGGTTTGGCGAACTACCCGCACTTGGTCTTAATTATTCACTTCTAGGCTAGCTACAACGGATGTTTCACCACGATTACATTTGTAAGTCACAGGATTCCACGCAGACGAGAGTCCTTACCCCTCATTTTGATCAAAACTCCGATGTTTCGTATTTCAATTGCTTCACATACTTTTTGACTGTGATGAATAAGTACGTTCGGTTGAGAGGACTTAAGGGTTACGGAGCTCAATCCAGTGGTTTGGTCCAGATTGCTCAACCACAGTAAATAGACTTATTCGTTTGACTCCCTTCTGTCATGTTTTAATTTATCGCCACTCGCTTGGAACTTTTTTTTCTAACATTTTTTTTCACTTGTATCGTAATCCATGTTACTACTCGTATTTCAGTTCACCTATTCAAACATCAGAGTCGACGCCACTGGACAAGAGCACAGCGTGATACACCTGGACAAGATAAACTGCCACCATTGGCTTGGAAGGATAGTCCTATTTATGGGAAACATTCGATACAATACACAAGGCTGTCGGGTGCGCAGGGTAAGTTAGAGAAATTGTGAGCAAAATCCTTGTTTTTTGCTAACCCAAAGGAACCAACTGTAAGTTTACCTTAGACTTTATGTTCTAACAATTATTTAGATTATTCTACGATAATAGTATAATCGGAATAGGGTATCAAGACAAACTACATTGGTTTAATGATACTTTAAAGAAAAAAGCCCCCCTGGAGTTCAAAGAAGAAATCACACCTGATTCTATATGTAACCTTACATAGTTCGCTCCAACAAATGCAAGCGCGATATAATTCTTTACGTTTCGAGAAAAAACGTAACCGACACATGCAAAGTGGTACGGCTACTGCTGGTATGACTGAATACGTTTTTGAAAAATATTTCATCATCATCAGCCTATGATTGTCCACTGCTGGACGTAGGGCTCTCCTATTAACTATGCGTATAGACGCATTAGGAGGTAAATGCCCATAATCGCCACGCTGGGCAAGCGGATTGGCGATCGCAGTAATGTGACCACTATGATGACGCTGCTGCCCATCAACAATCTTTTATTAAATAATGGTAAGTGACACTTCAATCCCTTAGTCGACTCTTACGACACCCGCAGGAGGAGTTGGCCACACGGCTAAAACAATAGTACATTACTATAGAGGACGGGAAACCAAGGGTTACAGGCCAAGTAGATATATCCTGGCCGAAGGAACTGAGGCCAGATAGGGATACGCGGCCTGTAACCCTGTTTCTCGCCGAGATTTGTATAGTGCTTTTCTCAAACTTGCCATGATATAAAACGAACTGATTTCGCCGAACCAGCGACGATAAATACTATTTAATTAGTAAATAAACCAATAGTACAGTATCGTAGAACATTAAAAAAAACATCCGCGCCTAACTTTTTTTTTAATCTGTTTGAGGTATCCTTTTACCGGTCCTTTTTAGGTGGTATAGACATTAGTTCTTAGGTTATTTTTTTTTCCGTGGCTGGATGTCAAGACTTAGGGTCTCACCAAACTAGTCCGCGCCGTTTCGGCTAATCGCGTACGGAAAAAGCTTTATGTCAACGCAATAAGAGCGAGGACATCGTAAATCGGCTCGGCCCACGCGAAACGACGTGTTTCGACGGGGAAAACGGCGTTTTGCCGTAAAGCTGTTCGCATTCGTACGACCCCGTTGGCAGCCTAACGCACACGTTCGCATTCCTAAATCTCCTAATACCGCCGTACGCTGCCGGAAAGAGTTGAACGGCTCCGATCACGGCCGAGTACCTACGATAAGGACCGGTCAGAGCTGGCGGAAGCCGTTCAGCGTCTTCGACGGCCGAACATAGCTGACGACGGCCGAAAAGAGCCGATGACGGCCGAAGTAGCTACTGATGCGTTTGTATTTATTCATTTGAATTATTACCCACATTAAAATCTGCTATAGATCTGACAACACGAAGTAATACTGTCGTAATCATACACGTCTGTTCAATTTCAAACTAGTTACTAACAACTAGTCTCCAAAAATGAGATTTACGATTGCCGATCACCCGCTGTCCTATCTATCTGTTCGTCGGACTCAGCGGCTGTACGCGTGCTGTCTGACGTCTCGACGGCAGGACGGAGCACGGGAGAGCCGATCGCCGCTTTACAACTGTTACGGTAGCAAATCGCAGCCGATCGAGCGTTTCTACGGCCGTACGCCGCCGTCCGCGGTTGAACGCAGGTGTTCAACCGCGGAGACGGTCGATCGGCTAAATGCGAATAGTGTGGTGTAAAACACTCGGCGAAAGCCGACTCCGCGTCGATTGGTTTGGTGAGACCCTTAGTGTCACAATATTTTGACGTTTCAAAACAAAAGACAGTTTGTTTGCAGTCCTAGGTGTTAAATAAATACATGAAATCTCTTTACATATCATCTTAGCATATGCCACCGGATAAATAGTATTTTCGGGTTTAATTTAAAGTAGGTAAGTAGTAACATCAACATTCCGTAGCAAGTTTGAGAAAAAATATTTACCCAGGTCCTTTTCTTGATCTGTACTTCCAGGGAACCATCAGTTTCAGCCGAGTGGACATGGATGAGGTGTTCCACAGATATCCCACGTGGCACTTGACAGGGAGGTTCATTCTTCGCTCTCAACTCGTTCAGAATGGAAACACCGTCTTGTGTACCGAGGTTGTGATCTGGATTCGAAATGTCGAATGAAGAGCTCAGGGTGAAGGAATAGTTTCCAAGTAACGTGGAACAAATTAAATTATGCTTCTCAAAATATGCAATTAAATGTCATTACGTGCCTAAAAATAGACTTAAAAAAATTTGTAAATACGGTTCATCATCAGCCTATGATAGTCCACTGCTGGACGTAGGCCTCTCCTTTTAATTATGCGTATAGACGCATTAGGAGGTAAATGCCATAATCGCCACGCTAGGCAAGCGGATTGGCGGTCGCAGTAATGTGTCCACTATGATGACGCTGCTGCCCATCATCAATCTTTTATCAAATAATGGTCAGTGACACTTCAATCCCTTAGTCGACTCTTACGACACCCGCAGGAGGAGTTGGGGTGGTGACAAATGTATTCTTACTGCCGTCACCACATGGCCAAAGTAAAAGCCAAGTAAATACGGTTAATTTTTTTTTATTCTTTCCCCTTCCCCATGGGCACATTCTATGAGGTTCAAGAATTTTATGAACCAACCTAATATGACGGTCGCATTTAATTTTTCATAATTTTACTACTACAGCTAAATGGGTCAAAAATCTTTTCATTGTCTTATTTTGTGTCCCTAAAAATGTGACGCAGTGGTGATTTTTGTATGAGATGATGTTTTGTTTTCAATTTGTCATGTATGGATTAAAATCTAACGCGAAAAAGAAATACAAGTGCACCGGATTTTTTTTTATATACCGAGTCGAAACAGCCACTAAAAGCGTGACAGAGTAGTATGAAACAAGACAACGAAAATAATGTTGACCTAAATTACATAAATTCAAAAAACGGCAAAACAAATGAAATAATTTTTAAACAGTTTTTGAAGTTGCTATATTGCAGTAAGACGAAAAAGTTCATCCATGTTTTGTAGTAGACCGTTACATCAAATTAAATTCATATTATCTGTCAAGTTATCAACTTTTTATGATTATCTATAGATTAAATTAATCAAAATAATGATCAAAATCAATTGAAACACGTGATTCAAAATTACAGGTTTATTCATTATGATATTACTTTGTATTTATTTAAAATTTCCCTTAACATCAAAATTACTAATAATCATAAGATAACATATTACTTGTAATAGGTGATCATTTATTTCTACTAATTAAAACTAAGTTTCATCCATAGCCGTTTCTTCTTCTTCTTCGTCTTCTTCTTCATCATCATCATTAGCATCATCATCAGCATCGTCATCGGCTTCCGCAGCATTTTCTGCATTTTCATCGTCAGTATTTACACTATCTTTGATGTTTTCCGCATTCGAAGGGTTGATAGTAATAACAGGATTAGGTTTAACAGTTTTAGTAGCATTTGTAGCATCAAGTGTAATGACGGAGCCAGCGTTTGATGCATTGCTCGCATTGATAGCATTTGCACTTGTCACAGTAATAACATTTGGATTAACATTTGCAGTACTCGCATTTGCATTCGCTACAGTGAAGACATTAGGACCAACATTGGCGCCAATATTTGCACCAACAGTAATAGTGTTCAAATTGCCAGTGTTTTTAGCGTTCATAGCGTTAGCGTTAACAGCGATGACCCGTTTCTCCATTTGTCGATTTCTGTACACTTCCATGTCGAATTGTAGTCGTGCTCGCTCTAAATCTATGCGTTCGCGCATGAGTGCGTTGCGAATTTTGTATTCAGCTAGGAACTTGCGGAGTGTTTCGTTGAGATCCTGAAAAAGATGTAAAAAATATTATTGGTGAACCTCTCGATGAACATTGTATCATCATCATCAACATCATATCAGCCGAAAGACGTCCACTGCTGAACATAGGCCTCCCCCAAAGACTCACAATGACCGGTCCTCCGCGACCCGTATCGAACGGACTCCTGCGACCTTCACCAGGTCATCATTGATTATTTGTTAATAAATTAAAGAAGCTATTAGTAATTAAAATGTCCTCTGTGAATGAATATCTAAATTACCAACCGTTATAGTGATTAGTAATCTATGATGGTAATCACTGATTACCCAGTGTAAAGCAAAAACATTAACTAGATCTAACTAACCTAAAGACCTGGCCACAACATTGGTCTAAGGCCACCGGGGAGCGTATCCATAAGTTGGAACGAGATGTCAAAAAGGGAACTCCCTCTCGCACGTATGGTTTTTCGCTAAGCCGATCGCCTTAGGCTAACGTCGCTGCCATGCCTATAAATATTTTCTCAAACATGCAATGAAATGTTGTCATTATGTTCGTTATAATAGGCTTTAAAGTATGACGTTGCAGGCGAATGACCTCGAGATAATAGTAAAGGATTTTCATACGTGTCCTAGGCCGGTAAGTAATATTTTTTTAAAACATGGTGTCGGTTTTCATGAACAGGCTAAACAGCTAAATTCTGTTTTTTTTATTGTCGTATTTTTTAATTTATTGCATATGTTTGAGAAAAGCACTATACATGCCTCGCCGTGAAATGGGCTTACCGGCTTTGTATCACTGTCCGGCCTCACTACGTTCGGCCGTCTATAACTACTCAGCCGATAAGCCAATCTTTCCCGGCGTTTGCAGTAATGTACTATTAAGATTGGTCTTTGTGGCATTGCACCGAGGACGCTGGCGGTATTTCCTCGCTGTATTGCAATGCTGATATGCTGTGCAAAGAAACCGCCAGCTCTTCTCTAGTTGCGTCAACCACAAAATACATTTACCATGAGAACGGAATTCTTCTCTTCCATAATTTCATCAGTGTTCCCCAGAATGGCTTCTGGCTGCGGGAACATCTCTTGTTCTTGCTCCTCTTCCTCTTCAGCTGGCTCTTCTTCTTCTTCTCTGTAGCGGTCCATCATTTCCTCCTGAAATTCATTTTTATTAGCAACTTGTTAAATATGTATTATCAAACCGGAATCAGAACGGGATTCGAAAGTACTGTTGGCACAATAAATGACAGTTAGGTGGTTTTGAGCATTTTCACTTTTAGGGACACCGAATTAGTATGAGATTAAAAAAACCTTAATTATAGTCATATTGTCTAGGTATATATAATTGGCTATGTAATGTTTTCCGAAGATATAAAATATTATATTTTTCCCTGATAGCTGTCGTCTTAAGGTTCAAGAAAATATGGCTCTTTTATTTTGATTTCCTGTAAAATGTAGTTTTTTTTTAAAGTAAGTGACGTGACATTTGTGCTGTTTTATGGATGAATAGGGCCTAATACGTTCTTCAGCAATCAGTATAATGAAACGGAAAAAAATAATCTGTAACGCCAATGTCACTCGTGTCATTCATTTTCATTTATTATTTTTCTATATTTCATTGTATTTGTTGCGGACGAAAGCATTAGGCTCTGTTCATCCATAAAACTGCACAAATGTCATCTCACTCACTTAAAAAAAAGATTGTTAACAAATGAAAAGACATAAAAATGAAAAGCCACATGTTCTTGAACCTTAAAACGACGGCTATCAGGGAAAAATATAATATTCATACCTTCAGAAAACTTTGTATAGCCAATTACGAACGATATTTTTAGGAATTAAATAGCTTAAAACATGGCAGATACCTTGACAATGACGTTTTCAAAATGGCCGTCATTGATCGTGAACCGATTGCAGACGTTCGTTTTGGAGCCCATCTTGTTTGTTACTTTGATCACCAGCTGCTCCTAGAACAATGTTAGAAATTATTCTTTTCATAAGCATAATGTATCATAACGAAGACACGGCATTTTTCACACTTGAGGGTAGGTAATATCGTCAGTTGACAAGCAAAACTCACTAAGTAACAAATACCTACTTAAAATAAAGCTTTTATCTCAGTTCTGATTTAATACTGACATAAGAGGTTGCTAAGAGTAGTGACAGTTTTTATAGTGAGTTTTGCTTGTCAGCCGACGATTATATCGTCGGGGATAGAGCAGTACCGCGTAACTAACAAATTCAATTAGAGTGAATTTGAGTGCCAATTGTTTGATATTTGAACTCTTATCTGCTTTGGTAGTTACACGGTATTGCACTGCAAGTACACTACACAGGGAAAAGTATTGCAATAAACGTAAAAATGTATTTAAGTATATAAATCTTAAGATTTTTTAGAAACATTATCAATTTGTACAATTTCTACAGGGGGTCATGAGTAGGTATAGACGACAGACTTTACCCGTGCATTTTTGATGTCAAAAGAAATAAAAAATGTTATATGACATAAATGTCCTTTTTGAAATAAAATCATAAACACTTCAGGATACTTGGCCAAGTTGCCAATTGCTAGCTTAGCTTAGCGCTTAGTAGCGTATCGTAGTTTTCCCTCTCTGACACTCTTTCATATTAGTGCGACAAAGACAGCTGCCTTTCGTTTACGATTGACGATGAAGCGCTAGCGATTGGCAACTTGTCTAGGCACCCAGGTCATCTTGTGATAATTTTAAAATGTGTATTGTGTTTGTCTAACACTCTGATAAAAGCATTTGTTAAGAGACAAAACACATTTTAACTAAAACTGAGAAGCCTTGGGATTACGACGATAGTTTACCTTCTTCTCGGTCTTGATGTTCGCCACATCATCCGTTGCTGGTGCTTCTGTTGCTGCTGTTGGCTGGCTGGCTGGTGTTGGCTGGTTGACTGGTTTTGAAGGCAATAGCTTTGGCTCCCGCGGTGGAGGGGGCGTAATCGGCCTTGATGAACAGGCTACGGCAAATAATTTCTTATTTTATTTTTTGTATAGAACCACAACGGTACTCTCACCATCCCTCAAAAGAAAAAAAGAATTGCTAGGAGTAACCACGTATACCTACCAATTTTAGGATAAGGGTAAGTAGAATAGAATATATTATTTATTGCATAGACATTACAAACAGCACTTTTTTTTCAGAATAGGTAGTCGTTTGACCACGATCATACCTGCTAGTAAGTGATGATGTAGTCTACGGTGGAGCACGTTTACCTATGAGATACCTATTCACTCTTGCCTTGAAGATATTCAGGCAGACCTTAATTAAAAACACATCTTACGAGCTAACAATTACATGATAATACAACAATGAACACAATAACACAGAGACATATAGGTGCCGCTGCAGTTGCTGCAATCGGACATCACTCAGCATAACGCTATGGCAGATAATATGCCACAGCGCTGGTCTTCCGTGGTGCCCGGCGGCAGAAAATAGGCCGGAGCGCACGGGATACAGTGTGTTAACACGGGATTGCCTTTAACACGGGAGAAAAATTAAATGAGTGACTCCTTAGACTATCGGCAATAATCCTGTAAAGGTCCCGGTGTTTCAAAGTGGTTAAGTTCGGAGATATTGTCATTCAAAGCTATGAACCTTTAGTACTGGATCTTGGCATCACGATATCAGTCGCAAGACATTGTTGCGGTTTTAAAAAAAAATTGTTCATTTTTCAATGATTCAAAAATGATAAGTTATTGATAACTTTTAATTCAAGTAAATGAACCCATAACTTTTTTAATATATTTATTTTCAAAACTACAATTTATGTACATAGATTAAATCTAACTAATTTACTTAACCTAACCTATATCTAAGATTGGCCCTTGTGGCATTGTACCGAGGATGCTGGCGGCATTTCCTCGCTGTATCGCAATACTGATGCGTTGTGCGAGGAAGTCGCCAGCTCTTCGGTATTTAGTTACATCAAAATGAAAAATACATGAACAAAAAAGTTTTTTTTTTTTAATTACCATAATGTGGAAATGATTGTTAATCAGCTTATTAATGCACCGTTTAAATTTTCACCCCGGTTGTAGGCCACACACTGTATAGCGGGCGAGCATACTGCACGGAATTCCATTTGTTTTTTTTTAAGTACGGCTACAGGGTGGCTACGACGATCTACTAATGTGATTCAGTTTAGGACCTCATCTGAATCGCGATGTGTCAGTTTCATAGAACAACTGTCAAAAACTGACAAGCCAAACCTAAGCTGAATCGCATTCAAAAGATCGTGGTAGCCCCCAAGCTTAGACAAGTTGGCAATCGCTAACGCTTAATCGTCAATCGTAAACGAAAGTCAAATAACTGTCTTTGTCGCACTAATAGGAAAGAGAGACAGAGAGGGAAAAATACGATACGGTACCAAGCGCTAGCGATTGGCAACTTGGCTAAGCATCCGGGGCTCGGTTGGTCGGGGAAAACCAGGACCTTAAGGACTAGCCCCCTTATTCATAAATGTTTGTTAACTTAAGCCCCTAATAATTGTTTGTCCCTTTTGCTCTTATGGACACATTGTGAAGACCGAAAGAAACAAACAATTATTAGCGACTTGTATTAAAATATGTTTACGAATAAAGGGATAGGACTCGACCGTCCAACGATAGCAAGAAAACGATCAAACAAGTTCTAATAGCGCATATGCAACCCACCTTTATTATGCATGCATCAGCCTATGATAGTCCACTGCAGGACGTAGGCCTCTCCTATTAACTATGTTATACGAATTAGGAGGTAAATGCCCATAATCGCCACGCTGGGCAAGCGGATTGGCAATCGCAGTAATGTTTCCACTATGATGACGCTTCTACCCATCATCAATCTTTTGTCAAATAATGGTCAGTGATACTTCAATCGAGTCGACTCTTGCGACACCCGCAGGAGGAGAGGTGGTGACAAATGTATTCTGACTGCCGTCACCACACGGCCAATACCTTACTTACCTTTATTAATAGACCCCAAAACAATTCCTCTCCTCTTCTTAAACCGATCCAACCATCCCGTGCTGGCTAAAAAGTCATCCTTTCCCGTCATCTCCTTATGTATCGTTCGGGCCTTCAATATGATCAGCGATCCTGTCATTGGGTACAAATTCCTTTCATCCAAATACCACTGGTAAAGTTTTTCCTCCAGTTCAGGATTCTCTCCCGCTCGGAGCGTTTTTCTTTGGAGTTTATGAGGCGATTTTGCAGCTTTTTGTATGTTTTGCCTGTTTTTGTATATGTCGTAAACCGTGGAGCGACCGACGCCGAATGCGCGAGAGATCTGGCTGTAGTTTTCGCCGTCGTCTATTCGTTGTATGATTTCGTTCTTCATTTTTAGTGTGAGGGTTAGTTTCTTGCGTTTTGCCGGTGATGCCATGGTTGCTTTATTTTACACTTAAAACAGGGTGCTTAGCCAAGTTGGCAATCGCTAACGCTTAATCGTCAATCGTAAACGAAAAGCAGCTAACTGTCTTTGTCGCACTAATAAGCAGTGATCGGAATAGGTAGTTAGTACCCACATCACAAGCCTTAATTGAGCTTACCGTGGGACTAGGTCGATTTGCGTAAGATGTCCCAAGATATTTATTTATATTGATATTGTACAATGTAAAACATAGATACCTAATTAGTTATTTAATACCTACTAGGAACAGTAAATATAACTAAATAGTTAAACTCACGTGTAACGCCGCGCCGCAAAGTAGGTGCCAGGGATCGGAACCGGTTTTTTAGAAAAACCTCGAAATAGCTCAATATTTTAAAATGTTTTACACTCTTTATGTAGTATTCAACATTAACATTAACTATTAACAACATATTTTTGAATTACTCCATTAACCAAAAAAATATAAACCGAAGAACGAAAAAGAACGGAATTCGAACCGTTCTTTTGTATGGAGAAAAAACCGGTATCCGATCCCTGGTAGGTGCAGTCAAAGACAAAATAAGGTGTACACAAAAATGTTCAAAAATATGTCCCAGTGCACTCTAATTATGTGTAATAAGAACGTCGTAACATATTTATGAGCGGATTCTTTCGATACTTATTTTTGCACTTGACTGTGCGTGCCGCGCTCGCGAGTCGCGACTCGCGAAGCATGAACGCGGGCCCATAGTGCTTGATAATGGAGACCTAGGCTCTCCGAAACATGTCGCGCGTAGTGACTAAATACACGTCAGTTTAACTGTTGAGATATATATAGGATGTTCGTGAGTATACCGACAGACTTGAAAGGTGTATTCCTGGCCACATTTTGAGACTATAATGTCATATGAACTTTTCTGGATTCGGCTTAGTTTAGGAGATAGTGACATGTTTTTCAAAAAACTATTTTCATCATAAGTCACTGACAAATGCCTGCACGATTAAAATTCTTACACTAATTGTTTTCATCTTGACATACTCATCGACGAAAGTTAGAGAAAATGACAAAAAAGTATCAGAAAAATGTTCAACTATAAAAAAAATATAAAATCATTTTAAAAAAAAAAATCTTATCCTACCATTTATTACTGGTGAAGTATAAAAGAATTCAAAAAATCACAAAAAAGAATTTAAAAAAAATTTTTTTTGTCCGAAAATGACATTATGTCTCATAATATTTTTTAAGTACTTCTTTTGACATCAAAACTGCATTGGTAAAGTCTGCCGGTATACTTATTCCCACCCTGTATAATAGTTATTATGTCTCACGAAAGTTTAAATTGAATTACTAGGAACAGTATTCCCTAAGGAGGTTAGGAGTTAGGACAGATATTCAAAGCCTACTTCCGACCCAAAAGGGATCCTAAGTTCCTTATGGCCCCGAGCTACAATACATACAGCATGTGGCCTTTAACATGGGAGAAATATGAAATAAGCGACTCCTCAAGGTGCATTCAGACCAAGCGAGCATTCGCTATTCTAACCCCCTACTCTACGAAATTCGATCGTTACACAAAACGTGATTCGTTGATTTCGTAGAGTGGGAGATAGAACAGCGCTCGTTAGGTCTGAATGCACCTTTAGACGAGCCGCAATAATCCTGTAAAGGTCCCGATGTTTCAAAATTGTCAAGTTTGGAGATATTGTTATCAAAGTTATGGACCCGAAGTACCTACTGGAGGACATTACGCTATCGTTGCTTGTCAGTCGCAAGACATCTTGACAGTAATACCAGGTACTGAGTCATAAATGCCATAATAAACAGTTATTATGGTTTTATTTATACACTAAATTTGTTAAGTTTCTTTTTTAACTTTTTGAACATTTTTCAATGTTTCAAAAATGATAAGTTATTGATAACTTTTAACTTAAGTAAAAAACACACAATAACGAAAATTCTAAGAATAAATACAATATATTTTTTTAATTAAACACTATGTGGAAATAATTGTTGTTTAGCTCATTAATGCACCGTTTTAATTTTCACCGCGGTTGTAGGCCACACATTGTATAGCTATAGCGATCCTGTAAAGTGGGTATTCATACCAAACAATTCCCTACTACAAGCTGCTTTGCTTATATTGGTTCACGAAGTACAAATAATTATTCCAATCAAAAGTATCTCATAGACCTCCTATATCAGTGACACACATGTGTGACCCAAAATATTTGTACTCATAGGAATAAAAATATTAACCTACACCTAGATAGATTAGATACCTACCTAACCTAGCAGAGGCCGGCGACACAGCAGTAGTGTCAAAAACGTTCGTATTTCTATTCCATACAAAAATACGCACTTCTGCATCATCATAACATAATAGAATATCATCATCATCATCATCATCAGCCTATGTTAGTCCACTGCTGGACGTAGGCCTCTCCTATTAACGAAGCGTATAGACGTATCAGGAGGTAAATACCCATAATCGCCACGCTGGGCAAGCGGATTGGCGATCGCAGTAATGTGTCAACTATGATGACGCTGCTGCTCATCAATCTTTTATCAAATAATGGTCAGTGGCACTTCAATCCCTTAGTCGACTCTTACGATACCCGCAGGAGGAGTTGGGGTGGCCCAGCGTGGCGATTATGGGTATTTACCTCCTAATGCGTTTATACGCATAGTTAATAGGAGAAGCCTACCTCCAGCAGTGGACTGAGATAGGCTGATGATGATGAGGCTAGGTACAAAATAATATACCAGCAGGCGTAGCGTCATGCCGTTTTGTAATTAGGTCACGTTACCATAATAATGTATGGAAATGGCCACGTGACTTTTCGTACGAATCTGTCATTCTCATCCATTTATTACTTATCGCTTATCGCAGAATGGTATCTAGGCTAGGTCTGCAGATGTGGCCTATAATATAAGATTTTCTTTGAACATACATTACATATAGGTGCTAACAAGTTAGTGACGGGTCAACTTTTACTATTTGACCAAAAATATCACGAAAAAAATCATATATTTTAGAAAATCACTTGTCGGCGTTTCCTATTTCAGCCAATCAGTGTAACTACTTACCGGTGACCGCGTGTTGGCAAGTTGCGTTTACCCGATACGTAAAGTAGTCCATCACGCTCGCTCAAATACTCCAGCGAGCGTGATAGACTGCTTTACGTATTGAATAAAAGCTAACGGAAGCCTTTCCATCTCATGGTAGTGTCCCTGGCTATTTTGTTTATTGAAGATTGATGATGGGCAGCAGCGTCATCATAGTGGAATCTACTTTACGTATCGAGTATGGGTGAATATCTGAGCGTTTCAACCGCCTAATTTTGGTGGCATAATTTTAGCCGAAGTTTCTAAACGTCACAATGTTATACTTCGTCATTTGTACCTATAAGGCACCGTGCCTCCTTCAAATAAAAAAGTAGCACATTGTAATGAATAGAAATTTCAGAAAAAAATATGCCACCAAAATTAGGTGGTTGAAACGCTCAGATATTCACCTGTATACGCAACTTACCATCACGCGGTAACCGGTAAGTGATTGGCTAAAATAGGAAACGTCGACAAGTGATTTTCTAAAATATATGATTCGGCAGATGTTTTTCTTCGTGATCTTTGGTCAAATAGTAAAAGTTGACCCGTGAGTGACTAAATTTGTTAGCGTATGGAAATATTACTGCGATCGCCAACCCGCTTGCCCAGCAGCGATTATTACAAGCATTGCCTCCTAATGCGTCCATACGTTTAGGTAATACGAGGCTGATCATGTCTCTGTGTGTGTAGTCATACCTACGAACAAATAAAACATGGAAGCCGCACGCCATACTTAATTGCCTTTCAGAAACGTCCTGAATTTTAGGTGTCACCCTCTTCAATGCATCACGGCAATGAATTTCAATGTCAACCTATAAAAATTTAAACCGCCATTTAAAAATAGTTGTGATTGGTCCTCAAAGCTTTGATTGGCTATATTCTATAAACATTTGTCGAAAGGTGCGTTCAAACTAAAAGAGCATTCGCTGTTCTAACCTCCCACTCTACGAAATTCGATTCGATCGGTACACAAAACGTGATTGGTTGATTTCGTAGAGCGGGGGATAGAACAGTCAATGCTCTTTTGGTTTGAACGCACCTAAAGATGTTGCGCCGAAATATGCGCGGTGTTAAGAAAAGCGCTATGTCCTGCCCATCTTGACACAATTGGACAATTGTTTTTGGGGGCATCTTTGAGCTGGCGTTAGACGTCCATGTTATATATGGTCGCAGAGTCATACCTTCCCCATTCTCCTTGAGTTTCGGTGTGTATCCCCCTGCCTGTGTGATGAGGCTGACGATCTTAGGCGCCATGCCATACAAATTCCGTCCCGTCCCTTTTTTGTTGCGGCCGCTGCGTTGCATGGCAAAGGCACGCTTCCTGAGGTCCCGCCATGTCTGGTAACCAAAATTGGAAAATCAGTATTATAATTTGTGGGTCCTCACGGAAGACCAGCGCCAGGGTCCTCAAGGGTCCCTCAGCATGAAGCTGAGTGTGGACCTTTTCAGTTACGCTTTATAAAATTCTATTATATTATACTAAATAATAATAAATATCTTGGGACATCTTACACAAATCGACCTAGTCCCACGGCAAGCTCAATTAAGGCTTGTGATGTGGGTACCAGGCGACGATATATATTATAATAGATAGATACATTGGTACTTAAATACATAGACAGCCATGACCAAGGAACAAACATTTGTGATAAATAAATACACAAAGAATGCCCTCGCCGGGATTCGAAACCGGAACCTCCAGCTTCGTAGGCAGGGTCACTACCAACTGGTTGATATGCTTCGCCAACTGGCTCCACAATTCGTCAAAGCTCGGGTACGGGCATGCGTGAGACACCGCCAGCTCTGGATGCTAAGGCCCTACCGCCTCTTTCGCACTTGTGAATCCGCACGCAAGTATGACAGGGAGGCAACTCGTCAACGGTAACGGTAACCCATATTGTGAATCCGTAACCAGCGGCCCCGCGAACTTCGAAATCCGCAAATTTCGAGGATTTGTCTCTCTCACCCTAATGACGCCTTCTTCGTTGGAGTGAGAGAGAAAAATCCTCGTAATTTACGAATTTCGATTTTTGCGGGAGTAGGGCTGGTATATCCACTCACCGTCTTGCACTGCTTGGAGTTCTTCGGCGGCCCAAACTGGTTGATATGCTCCGCCAATTGGTTCCACAATTCGTCGCTACCGTGGAAAATGCGAGCGTGAGACACCGCCATATCTAGGTGCTGAGGTCCTACCGCCTCTCTTGCACTTACAAATCCGCCCATAAGTGTGACAGGGAGACAACTCGACACGTCAACCCATACTACTGCGAAGTATGAATCTGAAACCTGGTATCCACTCACCGTCTTGCACTGCTTGGAGTTCTTCGGCGGCCCAAACTGGTTGATATGCTCCGCTAATTGGTTCCACAATTCGTCACTTCCCGGGAAAGGGCGAGCGTGTGACACCGCTAGCTCCGAGTGCTGAGGCCGTCTCTCTTGCACTTGTGAATTCCTACGTAAGGTTGTCAGGGAGGCAACACTTTTAATGGGAAACCCATACTACTGTGAGTCTGTAACCTGGTATCCACTCACCGTCTTGCACTGCTTGAAGTTCTTCGGCGGCCCAAACTGGTTGATATGCTCTGCCAATTGGTTCCACAATTCGTCACTTCCCGGGAAAGGGCGAGCGTGAGACACGGCCAGTTCTGGGTGCTGAGGCCCTACCGCCTCTCTCGCACTTGTGAATCCGCCCGTAAGTCTGACAGGGAGGCAACACGACAGATCAACCCATACTCCTGCGAAGTGTGAATCTGTAACCTGGTATCCATCCACTCACCGTTTTGCACTGCTTGGAGTTCTTCGGCGGCCCAAACTGGTTGATATGTTCCACCAATTGGTTCCACAATTCGTCGCTACCCGGGAAAGGGCGAGCGTGAGACACCGCCAACAACGGGTGCTGAGGCCCTACCGCCTCTCTCGCACTTGTGAATCAGCACGTAAGTATGACAGGGAGGCAACACTTTTAACGGGAAACCCATACTACTGCGAGTCTGTAAGCTGGTATCCACTCACCGTCTTGCACTGCTTGGAGTTCTTCGGCGGCCCAAACTGGTTGATATGCTCCGCCAATTGGTTCCATAATTCGTCGCAGCCCGGGAATGGGCACGCGTGAAACACAGCAAGAGCTGGCCAGTTCTGGGTGATAAGGCCCTACCGCCTCTCTCGCTCTTGTGAATCCGCACGTAAGTGGGAGAGGGAAGCAACTCGTCAACGGCAGCCCATATTGACAATCTGTAATCAGCGGCCCCGTGAACTTCGAAACCCGCAAATTCCGAGGATTTGTCTCTCTCACCCTAGAAAAATCCTCGTAACTTACGAATTTCCATTTATGCGGGAGTAGGGCTGGTCTATCCACTCACCGTCTTGCACTGCTTAGAGTTCGTCGGTGGTCCTAACTGGTTGATATGCTCCGCAAACTGATTCCAGAACTCATCACTGCCAGGGAGCTCCGGCGCCCTCCAGCCTCTCTCGCACTTATATATCCATATGTGTGACAGGGAGGCAACACGACATATCAACCCATACTCCTGCGAAGTGTGAATCTGAAACCTGATATCCACTCACCGTCTTGCACTGCTTGGAGTTCTTCGGCGGCCCAAACTGGTTGATATGCTCCGCCAATTGGTTCCACAATTCGTCGCTACCGGGGAAAGGGCGAGCGTGTGACACCGCCAGCTCTGGGTGCTGAGGCTCTACCACCTCTCTCGCCCTTGTGAATCCGCACGTAAGTATGACAGGGAGGCAACACGTTAATGGGAAACCCATACTACTGTGAGTCTGTAACCTGGTATCCACTCACCGTTTTACACTGCTTGGAGTTCTTCGGCGGCCCAAACTGGTTGATATGCTCCGCCAATTGGTTCCATAATTCGTCACAGCCCGGGAACGGGTGCGCGTGAGACACGGCCAGCTCTGGGTGCTAAGGCCCTACCGCCTCTCTCGCACTTGTGAATCGGCACGTAAGTGGGACAGGGAGGCAACACGTTAATGGGAAACCCATACTACTGTGACTGTAACCTGGTATCAACTCACCGTTTTGCACTGCTTGGAGTTCTTCGGCGGCCCAAACTGGTTGATATGCTCCGCCAATTGGTTCCACAATTCGTCGCTACCGGGGAAAGGGCGTGCGTGGGACACCACTAGGTCTGGGTGCTAAGGCCCTACCGCCTCTCTCGCACTTGTGAATCCGCCCGTAAGTGTGACACGGCAACACGACACGTCAACCCATACTACTGCGAAGTGTGAGTCTATAACCTGGTATCCACTCACCGTCTTGCACTGCTTGGAGTTCTTCGGCGGCCCAAACTGGTTGATATGCTCCGCTAATTGGTTCCATAATTCGTCGCTTCCCGGGAAAGGGCGAGCGTGAGACACGGCCAGCTCTGGATGCTGTTCCATGAACTTCACTATCTGGACCAGCTGGCAGGTGGTGGCACGACATCTGGAAGGTCTTATGACGTTAACCGACTTTCAGATGGTTGTTAAGCCAGGTTTATACTTAAACTCAACTGTTTCTCGTTTTGTAACAGCGACCCTCTACTATAAAACTGAATTTACCCTTGCAAGTTATTGCTGCAAGGCTGATGATGATGAGTAGGGTCGCTGTTACTAAACGAGAAACAGTTGAGTTTTGTCATAGTACCGGGAACTATAAGCCATATTAGTCAGTCATTGGCCTTTGCATATATTACAGACGATAAAAACAAGTGTCAAAAGAGACATCGCCTTTAGGTGCGTTCAAACCAAAAGAGCATTCGCTATATTCTAACCCCCCACTCTACGAAATTCGATCGTTACACAAAACGTGATTGGTTGATTTCGTAGAACGGGGGATAGAACAGCGAATGCTCTTTTGGTTTGAACGCACGCACCTTTAGATGACCGTACAGCCCGATACAACAGCGGTAAGGTTCACCACGCTTTTAGCAAAAAGCCATATTTGAATATAGGTGGATTTAGACCAAACGAGCATTCGCTCATTCTATCCCCCACTCTACGAAATTCGTTCGTGACACAAGACGTGATTCGTTGAAATTCGTTGATTTCGTAGAGTGGGGTAGAATGAGCATTCGCTCGTTTGGTCTACAGCCACCTTATTAAGAAAATATGAGCGTTTAAGTGAAAATGATGCCGTGTGGTGACGGCAGTAGGAATACATTTTTCACCACCTCAACTCTTCCCACAGGTGTCGTAAGAGCCGACTAAGGAATTGTGAAGTGTCGCTGACCAGTCTTTGATAAAAAATTGATGATGGACAGCAGCTACATGCATCATAGTTGACACATTACTGCGATCGACAATCCGCTTGCCCAGAATTATAGGAATTTACCATCTATTGCGTCTATACGCATAGTTAATAGGACCCACGTCCAGTGGTGAACTATCATAGGCTGATGATATGAGTAGAAATGTTCCACTTTGTGGCTTGTCAGTAAGGGCGCCTAGACATTATTTAATTCGTAAAGCTGCAATCCAATTTCGTTCTTATGGCGAGCGACAAAGTGGGACGTTTTTAGATCTTATTTCCGTAGTAAGCAAGGAAACCTTATAGTTTCGAAATGTCCGTCTGTCTGTCCGCACTCCGCAGCATATCTCAGTGGCCGTTAGTACTAATGCAATAGGATACGGGTACAGTCATCAATTCATCATCAAGTCGACAGAAGTAGAGTAATAAGTAGAAAAAATACTTTTTTCGGGGTTCTAAAGTCAATATTTTCGGAGATAAGTAACTGCTCCAGAATGAAAAAATATTGTGTCCTCCCCCCCTCGAAACTTTGATCCATGGGTTAATAAAAAACATGCACATTTTGGACATAGGTAATTGGCCTAGCTGTTTTTAAACAACTACAGAACCCTACACCACGGATTGGATACCGGTTTTTTCTCCATACAAAAGAACGATTCGAATTCCGTTCTTTTTCGTTCTTCGGTGTATTTTTTTTATTTAATGGAGTAATTTAAAAATAACTTGTTTATAATTACATAAAATGTTGAGTACTACATGAAGAATGTAAAACATTTTAAACAATTGAGCTGTTTCGAGGTTTTTCTAAAAACAGGTTTCAATCCCTGCTGTACACGCTGGTGCCGGTCCCGGCATGCTCTTGGCCGGTGTATAGGTATACTAATGGATCTGTGTCACCCGTGTTTATCGCTTGTCACTGCTGTCGTCTCCATGTAATAAGTATGAAAGTGCGAAAGTAAAAAATAGGTCTTCCAGCTGTTATAAATATATACATAATAAATAAATATCTTGCGACGATATATATAAAAGATAGATACGGATGGCCTTACGAGAAAGATTTTAGATTGGGTTACCTGATTTTTAGAACTTAATTTAAATTTAATTAGGTAACTATAAATAAATATCTTGGGACATCTACATCTTACACAAATCGCCCTAGTCCCACGGTAAGCTCAATTAACCCCTCGTATGCTTCCTGTCAAATTATGTTACTGTAAAAATGACCTTGACACTTAAAACAATAGATTGAAATTCCCACGCACGGATCCGTGTCTAAGCATACGAGGGGTTAAGGCTTGTGATGTGGGTATCAGGCGACGATATAATATATCGTCTACATATAGATATAGATACATCTACGTATACATACAGATACTTAGGTAACAAATATTTGCGATCCTAAGGAGAGTACCTACAATTTTTTTGAGAGTAGGAGTAATAGAACAAAATAGAATTTTCACATTTGTTACTTTTTCTGTCAACCATAGCCATTGCCACAGAAAGTGAATGTTGACAACGATCACTACAGTGATAATCTGCAGATAAAGATAAGATACTTACTTGACCCTGGTGGCGGATGGCAGATCGTGGTTCCATATGATGCCGCCTCTGGTCATCCAATCCTCGTCCTCCATAAGAGAGTACCGGCTAGATTTAGTGCCTTCTTCATTCTGCAAAAAACAATTTACTGTAATGATATCATATCAGCTATGCTATTCTCTTATTCACACATTCGACGCTGCGTTCGTCAACGAGCTCGACGACGAGACAGCCTTCACTTCGACGTCGAGCGCAGCGCTGCGAAAAACGGTATTCACTAACGTAACGTAGAACAGCTCGTCGTTGAACTGTAGGCGGTAACTCTCGACACAGTGTAATTCCAGCTCACGCCGCATTCGTCGCCGAGCGCTAGTGTCGTTTAAAGTGCATTAGTGAATACCATTTTTAGGCTCGACACTGCCACAGCGCTGACACAGTGCTGATAGCAAGGCGGTTTCCTTAGTGAATAACAGTGCTGTAAACTGCTGGACAAAGGCCTCTTCTATAATTTATGCGTAGGTATTACGAGTTGCCCATAGTTGCCACGCGGGACAAGCGCCAACGGGTATTTCTTCGAGCGTTTTAACCGTCGTGATTTCGGTGGCAACATTATTACTTGATTTTCGTGGGCATCTCATACAAATTTTGGATATCTTGGTAGCTGTCAACTACGTCTACCAATGAAAAAATTAAAATACGAATTGTGTGCGATATTTTTGAAACCGATTTAGCTATCGATTCCCTGGTACTTGATTTTCTTAAAAATTTTATGTAATAAAATGTTGTAATATAAACAAATAAAGGCAAGATATGAAATGGTACCGCATATTTTGTATACATGATGTATTTGAACGAATTTTGAATCCATACATAGCACATACAGGCATTTTGACGGAGCTTGTTACGGGTACATAACAATTACAAGACTGCGAAGAATCGATTAATGAAGTAGTTTTTATAAACAGGTATGGGCAATGTACCAATTCTTGGCCAAAGTTTTTGGCAGAGGGGAAACGATATGAAGGCGACTCCATTTCTAAATCCTCTAAGGGTTCTCTCACACTTACCATTTCATTTATTATGTATGAGAACAAAAAATTTTTTTAATCGAATTCTCTAAATGCCCATATACCAGACAACTTCCATTATTGTCCCAAGTAACCTGTCTAATTTAACGTAAATCGAAACGAACACCCTGTATGCGCATAGTTAATAGGAGAGGCCTACGTCCAGCAGTGGACTATCAACCGCTGATGATGATGATGCTACACTTCCTACTTCCTAGTTTACTTAATACGGAATAATCCATATGATGCCTGATATAATAATAATAATATTTTATTTCAGGCAGAGCCCATAGATTGTTAGTAATACAGACTTAAGATATAGTTTAAATAAATACATAAATAAATAATATAACTACGGAACCCTAAAAACCTTGGAAGTTGTCCTAGTTTCCAAAAAATTGTTGACACAAATTATTAATAAGTTTTTCAAATAATGAATATCGCGTTGAACATTTTCGTCATAACATAACTTGTAAACATTATCCACTGTTAACTCCCATGTAAATTTATTTCATAAATATATATACAAGTTTTTACTTATTCCGTTGCAATAAGGAGTAAAATTGTATACATATTTATGAACTCGACTGTAACTGTGCAAAGCGCGTGCTCACCAAACCATCAAGTTTTACGTTAGAACGAACGGGACAGCAAGCGCGATAAGCAACGTGTACAAGCGAGACAGCGTATAACGATAACCCATCAAAAGGGGGACATTGTAAACATGCCTTCAATTCCAACTTAAGATTAAAAGCAGCTCTAACACGCTGCCAATAAGGCTCAATTTCGTCACGTGTAAAAGTAAGCGTCGCGGTCAATGAATGATATTTCTGGCACCCTAGTGAAAAAGGGTATAAGTCGAATTTTGGCCAAATTGAGTTAAGTATACCAAAAAATTTCAAAAAAAAAATGGCATCTGTTGGTGTAAAAGGATCTAAGATATCACGTAAATTGACAGAGTTACGGTCGTGTAATATGGTATAACTAACACTAATGGCCATGCAGTGTCAGATATAAGTTGAAATAAATTCTTACTAACAAAAAAAGTATATCGTTGTAAAGTTACAAAAGGTATTAGTGTAGCTAAGTTTTACGCGTTTGGATTTTTGTTGTGTGTAACGCTATAACTACTCATATTCTCTTGATGGTCACTCTGATAATGAGGATCCATGTGTATTTAAATCACTTTACACGAACAATAAAAACATTTTTTGAGAGACAATTCGACATCAATCCATATTCACGAATAAAATTATGTTGTTACGGGTACAAGTCGACTTTAATCACTTAGAATTACAGTTTTTTACTTGTGATACAATCCATTTGCGGGAATTATATCCGTTTGCACTAAATTAAAAAGTATTACTTAACACTTAACACCAGTAAATTGACGGATTTGTACTAAGTTGTACCCTTTTACACTAAGTTTCGTTATATACATATACACAATGTTTAAAATAGTGTTAATTTTAAAATTTAATTTACTTTGTGGTTAATGATTTTCTTAAAGTATGATTGTATTTTTTTTTTTCAAATTCAAGCTGTTAAATTCTGCTGCTTATTTGTTAAAACCTATGTTAGTAATATTAGTTTGTGTTGACAGTTTTAAATGACCAAACGCAAATACTTTTTTTTAAATTGTAGTAACAATTTTACTTAATGATCTAGGTAATATAGAAAGCGCGCTATAATAGCCCTGTATGAGTATTTGCTGCTGTTCTATGGTTGTTGCTATATCTATATTACTCCAGAAACATGTGATTAGAACAATTTTAAAACAGCCACCCGGAAACCATGCCTGGCCACTTTTTACGAATGCTAACATAATGAAAACATTATTATCACAATATTTTTTTAAATTGTCTACTAACGAAATTAATAAAGTTAATGTATAATTAACACAATATTTTAATTCAAGTTGATCGTACTTATATTTACCTATACAACTTTTATAAGAATTATAATCGATAGAACATAATAGTGACAGGCTTTTTATACTCGTCGATTAAAGTCTGTTTATTAAGATTCCATACAGAGTACTGCAATGCAACGTCACTATTTCTATCCGAAACAACTGAAATAACTTCTTTACACACTAGTGCGAGGAGTCGTTTATATCTTGCCTGGTTGAAAACTTCGGAAGGCCATCTGTACTGAAAAATGTTGTACGATACACATGCAAAAATGAAATTCGTAAATCGTGTCGATTTAAAACACTCCCTTCGGTCGTGCTTTGCTTTATTTATGCTTATTTCGAACTTATTTTTTTCACAGTTGTATCGTAATGTACATTACGATAGGCTATAGACAATAGTTTTTTTTAATAAAATATCGATTTTCAATAGTAGATAGATAGATAGATAGAATACTCTTTATTGCACACCTTAACAAAAAAGAAAACATGGTTAAAACAGACGATTATACATAGAGGTACATAGAGGTACACAACAGGCGGTCTTATATAATAGTATGTTATTTTAGGTGACTAGATAAGATACAAAATTGCCATTCAGGCGTTACGTAACGTACCTACCTAGCTGCGCGCACGACATCCAGGGCATACAGTTTTAATTCGGACAGTAGGACTATTTGTACTATTTAGGTTTTTTGATGAGTACCGTGTTAGCAAAATAAGGCATGAGAAAAAAAATATTATGACACGATTTTGATAATAATAAATAAATGCTACATTATGGTATTTTTTGGTACTATAAAATTTAAAAACATTTAATTTTATGATGCGTTGTGTTTTGGCTGTTGCAAAGAAGTAATATTTTTCAAATTCAAGGAAATAATTTCTAATAAATGGAAAAAATAAATATTTTTATTGTAACTTATTTCACAGAATTTGGATACAATTGAATAAAGTGATTAATATAAATCTTGTTATTCCGTTTTACACGTTACTAACATTTTGTGCACAATGGTATAAGTCGGTTTTTTTGGGATTATATTGTATACGGACATGCTATGCCATTAAAATTCATTTCGCAAACAAACTTAGCTAAATTTTTTTCGTAAAAGTACATCTCAAAAAGAGTTATTATAAAATAAGTTAAATGTATACCCGTTTTCACTAATGTCCAATATATGTGAAAAGGGGTACTAATTTGGTTATATTTCTAAATAGCATTTATTTCAGCGGGTACAAGTCAATTTTTTTTTAAACTATTGATTTTAGCCATAAACCAATGATGGCATGTGAAAGAGCGCATTGTATTTACTCAAAGTACATTTAAAGTTATTCTAATTCTTTAGCTATTTCGGCACAGTAATTTTGAATAATTTCGCCAATCGTTTTTTGGCTCTCCTGTAAAGTGGCAAATTTCGATTTATACCCCTTTTCACTAGGGTGCCAGATTTGCGGCTATGCGAACGTGCGATGTATTGCGCTATTCAAAACGCTTACTCGCTCAAAATACTCACAAAAACCAGTCTAAGCCTTGTACTAAAACTACGCAGTTATTACGGAACTGGAGACCAGAATATTCTAGATACTTCCAACGTATGATTCGCGTAGGCTCAGTAAGTATTGAGAATATTCAACGTGAACTCTTCAACAATGTTATTACTAACTCCTTCTAAAGCGCTGTGTTGGAATAATGCTGCGTAATTTGTATGATGAACCGCTAGTTCCATATTTGGCCGCGCGCAAACATAACTTTGTTTTCTAGATGCAATATTCTTATCTATTGCGTACTAGATAAAATGACGTAAATTTGAAAAATAATGACATAAATAAACTTACCTCGTCCGCCATTGAAATATGAAACTAATTTTAATACTTTTTGATAAGAAAATGAGAAAATGTTATAACGCGGGTCGACAAAACGTAGCGTCGCGGCGACGACAAAAGTGACACTGGCGTTGTATCGAGCGAGAGGGCAACGTGCGAGCGAGAGGGAGCAGTCGATAAACGAAGATACCCGAGCTATTTAGAGCCGTTATATTATCGTGACGTTATCTAGGACCGACCCATATTGTTATAGATATGTATGTAGTTCTATTTTGTGATATATTATTTAATTTTGTGATATACGGGTAATCCTACGAACAAATAAAACATGGAAGCCGCACGTCATACTAAAGTGCCTTTCAAAAACGGTCCTGAATTTTAGTTGACAATTAGTGTCACCCCCTTTTCAATACATCACGGCAAAGAATTTCAAAATCAACCTATAAAAACTGAAACCGCCATTTAAAAATAGTTGTGATTGGTCTATCAAAGTTTTGATTGGCTATATGTTATAAACATTTGTCAAAGATGTTGCGCCGAAATATGCGCGGTGTTAAGAAAAGCGCTATGTCCAGTCCAGCCCATCTTGGCACAATTGAACAATAGTTTTTGGGGGCATTTTTGAGCTGGCGTTAGACGTCCGTGTTATTATGGTCGCAGGGGTAATCAGAATAATTTTACTGTCGTTGGTAAAGAGAAAGAATGTTGCTGCATTGATGCGAGATTGTTTCTGTTTCATTCCAAATTTAAAATAACGTGCGTTTCGATTGGAATTGGGTAGGTAAAAATTTGCAAACATGCCCGTTTTATATTCTTATAATAGTAAGCATGTTTAAAGGTAGGTTAAGTTAGTTTAATCGGTTTATTTAGTTTTAATTGTTTTTTTTTTAATCCATGGAGGATCTAATCTTTTTCCACGCTAAGTAGTAAACCTCAACCTGAAGATTATTTAAGTGACTAAGCAACAGTTAAAATCACTCAAGTTTTATAGTTTTGGCGGGAAATTAAAAAAAACCTTCGGCGGTCATGCTTTGTGTTAGGTACCTACGGGTATTAAGGATTTTGATACTTGATTTTTTTTTTCTGTGCATAAATTACAAACTTTATTAAATATGTTAAAAATATCCATTACGTGACGGTGCACTCAGTAAAAATTAACGAAAAACATGTAAATATGTTTGCACTTACCCACAACAAACTATTAATGCGAAGGTGAGAAAGAAAATTGGCTGTGTGGTGACGGCAGTAAGAATAAATTTGTCACCACCCTAATTCTTCACGCGGGTGTCGTAAGAGTCGACTAAGGGATTGTAGTGTCACTGACTATTCTTTGGTAGATGATGGGCAGCAGCGTCATTACAGTGGACACATTACTGCGATCGCCAAACCGCTTGCCTAGCGTGGCGATTATGATTATGGTTTTATATTTACCCCGTATTTACGCAGTTAATACGTAGGATGCCCTGAAAATTTCGGGAATTTAATACTTAAGAACGTATATTTGACATGTGTTATACCTCTTTTTTACAAGCATAGTCTCCTTATTCGAAAACACTGGCCACTTAGAAAAAAAAAACAATGTCCGATTTTCAATTGTTTTTTAAAGTCGTTGAGTCGCTGGTGAAAATGGAGCTGTCCGGCGAAAGTTTTAGAGCAATGATTTATTATGACTTTAAAAGTGGATTAACACAACAACAATGTGGAGACCGATTAACTATTGCTTTTAGTAGTGAAGCGCCTTCAAAGACGACCATATACAGGTGGTATTCGGAATTCCAACGTGGCCGTGTGTCTCTTGCGGATGACGTACGTGAGGGTCGACCGAAAACGGCCGTTACCGATCAAAACATCGATGTTGTTCGCCAACTGATAAAGGAAGATAGGCATGTTACATATCGGGAGATTCAGGAGACTTTAGGCATTGGAATGAGTCAGATACAAGTTATTTTACAACAAGAGTTGGGCGTGCGGAAGTTATTTTCCCGGTGGATTCCTCACTTGTTATCTGACGACCAGAAAACGGTACGTGTCAATTGGTGCCGCAAAACTTTAAAAAGATTTAATGGAGGAAGCTCAAATGCCGTTTTTAGTATTGTGTCAGGTGACGAATCATGGATTTACGCATATGAGCCTGAATCGAAAAACCAATCTCGAGTTTGGGTTTACGAAAACGAACCGAAGCCGACAAAAGTTGTCCGTTCTCGCAGCACGATCAAAAAAATGGTAGCCACGTTTGTCTCCAAATCGGGTCACGTGGCGACTATCGCTCTTGAAGATCGAAGAACTGTCAATGCCGATTGGTATATAGGCGTTTGTTAACCGATTGTTTTTGCTGAACTGCGAAAAACTAACCCTAACCGCCGTATTATACTACACCATGATAATGCCAGCTCTCACACCGCTCAGAAAACAGACGACTATCTGAAGGGCTCTGAACGTCGAATTACTGGACCATCCTCCGTACAGCCCCGACCTAAGTCCCAACGATTTTTTTACTTTCCCGAAAATAAAGAATCGGTTGCGTGGTCAGCGTTTTCAGACCGCGGAAGAAGCAGTCGACGCTTATAAAATGGCCATTTTGTCAACCCCCACTTCAGACTTCAATAACTGTTTTAAAAACTGGTTTCAGAGAATGAAAAAGTGTATTAAACACAAAGGAGAATACTTTGAAAAACAATAAAAGTACTTTTATTTCATTAAAATGCGTATTTTTTCCGATTCCCGAAACTTTCAGGGCAACCTACGTAGAAGAGGCCTACGTCCAGCAGTGGACAGAGATAGGCTTATGAAGATGATGATGCGAAATAAAATGCAGTCTAAATCATCATCATCATCAACCAATTGACGTCCACTGCTGGACATAGGCGGCATAGGCCTCCCCCAGAGAGTTCCACAAAGATCGGTCGTGAGCTGTCCGCATCCATTGGACACCCGACCCGCAACCTTTATCAGGTCGTCACTCTAAATAATATAATTGAAATTTTAAATTATTAAGTTTGCCCAATTGCCTCGTTTATGAGACCGAGTCAGGTAGGTAACGTTTTATTAAATTCACCTCTTAATCAAATTTTTGGGATTAACTGAGAATTAAAACCTAAAGTATCAAAATATTAGTATCAACTAATAATGCTTATTTTGAAGGGAGAAAACTATACTAAGTAAATTTGCATCTCGCTCTAGTAGTACTGGCACACTGGTGCGAGCGAGAGGGAAAGCCACACAGACGCTAACGATGACTGCCGCGGTAACTTGTAAGATACGGCTAAAGATAAGATAAGACATGTCACACGCACGCTTACCCTACTCGGACGTTCTATCCCTTTCTTCCTCATTTAGACTAACAAGGAGAGCTTTCGCTCCTATAAGAATTATTAGAGACTAGTTATAATAAAGACTGTTAATTTATTAAAAAAAAATAAGTGACGTGATGGGAAAAACAAATCGGCCAAGTGCGAGTCGGTCTCCGTAGTAGCTAAAATAAATATTAGAGTTAAATCAACATAATTATCTCAAAAACTATGTCAACTAAGATATACTTTAATGATATCAATCATATCAATTTATCTATAATCTGGAATCATTTCGTAGCTTAATTTTGCTATCTGTAATTTGGTTATATAAAACATTGTACTATACCTACTATTTGTAAACTACTTACCTACTTAAGATTTTTGTTAGCAGTTACTCTCATTATGCATGTTGAGTTTGCCTGTAATTGGGTGAAAACTCGAGCGATTTGTTATTACTGGCATGTTTATATTTAAGTATTAATATGTATTTCACCTGTTGGCGAACCTAAAATAAAAATAAAAAAAGGAAACCCAAAATTTTTAATAGAGTTTATAAATATGTATCACGTCCATTTTTCTTATCTATATACCCTAGAGTTTAAAAAACAGAGAAAGCGGGAGGGGAGAGACACACTTTTTATTACGTTAAGAGCTGATATCTCGAAAACTGTTCATTTAAAAAAACGTCGTTAACAGGCAATTTTAAAAGCAAATGACATAGCTGCCATAACAACGGTTACAGTTATATTACTGGCCTTCTTTCGCGAAAACCGATGTTTGTAAATTTCGGGGATTTGTCTCTGTCACTCCAACGAAGGCTTCTTTAGAGTGACAGAGAAAAATCCGCGAAATTTGCGAACTTCGGTTTTCGAGGTAGCAGGCATGTTCCAAAAATGTTTAAAAAAAACTTTGCTGTGATATTTAAGTAAAAAACCCTTAATTAATGATTACGGGCATTTTCACTTTCAAGTACACCCAATTAGTGTAAAATTAAAAACCGTAATGGCAGTCAGCTTTGTAACGATACTTAAGTACGATATCTTTAGGAATTTAAACTTTATCGGCGTTTTTATAATTATCGCTTAGAGTTTTTAAAGTTACCGCCAAAACCGAGTTCTTATTTAAATTTCGTACTTAATTATCGTTACAAACCTGACTGAAACTTTTTTATTTCACATAAATTTTAGCCCCTAAAAGTGAAAAATCTCTTACACTATTTAATTCCTATGTCTGATTCAATTTATCACCGGTTTAGATTTACGGAAGGTAAAATTTAATCCAATTTATGACAAGGGTGCTTAGACAAGTTGCCAATCGCTAACGCTTAATCGTCAATCGTAAACGGAAGGCAGCTAACGATCTTTGTACTAATATAAAAAGAAAACTACGATATGCGCGATATCCGCGGCCACGACATTGGTCTAAAGGTGCATGCAAAAGAGCATTCGCTGTTCTATCCCCCAATCTACGAATTCAACGAATCACGTTTTGTATAACGATCGAATTTCGTAGAGTAGGGGGATAGAACAGCGAATGCTCTTTTGGTCTGCATGCACATTTAGGCGACCGGCTTATCGGAAAACCATACGTGCGAGAGGGAGTACCCATATCGGTATCCCGCTTCAACTCATGGATTCGCTCGCCGCTGGTCGCCTTAGATCAATGTCGTGGCCGGGCCTTTAGCGATTAGCAACTTGGTTAATCATCCAGTTTTTATTAATGCCTTGTCTCTGGTACCATAGAGTTCGCGTGCTAGCATTTTTGATAGCAGTTCATTGCCCTCTATTGTATAAGTTTCTTCGCCATGGGTTTGTCACGGCAGTAATGGATATCGTCTAGGTAATTTAATTTCAATACATGTGTGTTTCCTTATTTATTGTCTACGAGCCCCGATGCACTAGAGTTCGTCTAGTTCGAAACAATTTTTACAAATTTTTGAATATTTGAAAAATTATCACATTATGCTAATGATAAATTGAATGAACGTTAGTCATGGTTAATGTACTACATTTCAAGAGACACAACAATCTGAAGTACGCTTTTGTTGTTTAATAAATCGATTTTAACAAACCAGTGTCTAAATTATATTTTCGTTCACCACCGTAATTTCGCGCTTATAAGCTTGACGCTAGATTTGCATCAGGTGTACCATGTCGTCTTTAATATTAAAGGCTTTCTTTACATTCATTGATTATTACCAAAATTAAAAATTGTGGAAAAAAAATTAAAAAAATGCCTCTAGTAAAATAGTTTTTTTTTTTATTCTGATTTATTAAGTCCAAATATTTTACACTCAAAGAAACTAGTTTAGTACTACTATTGAATAGTGAAGGTTTTGTCTCTAAACCTTTTCCCCCGGATGAACGGGATAATCTCGAAAAACTGTCTAACTGGACGAGAACATAATTATGCATCGGGGCTCGTAATGTACCTACCTACAATAAAGCTTATACAGACATTCATCCCATTCAAAATATGTCATTAACATAGTATGGAAAAACAATATTTGTATGTAGTCAGCCTCCGTAGCCTAGTTGGTAGTGACCCTGCCTATGAAGCTAGATGTTCCGGGTTCGAATCCCACCCTCATTATTTGTGTATTTATTTATCACAAATATTTGTTCCTTGGTCGTGGCTAGCTGTATAGGTACAATTTATATTGCGTAGGTATATCGTCGCTCGGTTACCTACCCACAAAAAATAGTACATTTCGATGTAAGTACAAAAAAAAACTTTTTCGACGAGGTTGAAAGTTGGAGCCCGAGTGAAACGAGGGCGACAGAAAAAAACATTTTGAGTTGTTCCAAAAAATACTTACATAATGTATTTAAGTAACATACCTAGTGCTTCAAATGTCATGGCTGAAACATACCAGCTTATAGCGCCGATACTCCAGGTCTTACCGGATTAACCGGCAACGTGAAACGACACTAATGAAGTCTAGCTAACCATATAGCTCTAGACTTAGTGCATAAGCCGTCTAAGTGGGACTGTGACGTCACGAATCCGTATTGAAGAACTGTAGATAGGTAATACACGGACCGCTTTTAAAGATACATTTAACTACTAGGTATTTCCTTTTACCTAGTTGGTATTCACCCTGCCTACGAAGCTGAAGGTTCCGGGCTCGAATCCCGGCGAGGGCATTGTTGGTGTATTTATTTATCACAAATATTCGTTCCTTGGTCGTGGCTGTTTATGTATTTAAGTATCTATATGTATCTATCTATTATACATAATAGAGCTTACCTTAGAACTAGGTCGATTTGTGTAAGCTGGCTCAAAATATTTATTACTGATTAGTTCAGTCAGAGACCGGACAAATGTGCGTCATTGTTCGCAATAATATGGACAATTGGACATGACTACAAAGTTGAATGAATAATTAATCAACTAACCCTGTTCGGAAAATTACATATTTAATACCGGTAACTATGAAAATACGAATTAAATAGTTATGGAATCCAAATTTTAATTAAATTTTACTTCATTAATCATCCAACCGAAATAGCTCTCCGAATCGCTAAACTGAAGTGGCAGTGGGCGGGGCACATTGTGCGTAGAACCGATGGCCGTTGGGGCGGGAAGGTTCTTGAGTGGCGGCCACGTACCGGAAGGCGTAGCATGGGTAGGCCCCCCACAAGGTGGACCGATGACCTGGTGAAGGTCGCAGGAGTCCGCTGGATGCGGGTGGCGCAGGACCGGTCATTGTGGCAATCTTTGGGGGAGGCCTATGTTTACAGTGGACGTCTTTCGGCTGATATGATGATGATGATGATGATGATGAATCATTCAATTACGCTATTGAATCCTATGCTTCAGTAGGTATAGGTACCTAATTTATCTTGTTATATTTTTATATTGCATCACATGATCGAGTTCACCATCATTGTGTTTTAGGAAGGGCTTGTTTACAAGCAACAAATTCTCTGAGATCCTCGCCTTTAGTGTATGTATGTGTGTGCGGTACCTTAGCTATATCTCGTAAAGCGGAAGTGAGGCAGCTAATGCTTCGCGGGTAGATTGCTCACGGAAAGATGGCTGAAATAGGCAGATAACGTCGTTGAGATTGCCAATTCCGTTATGTGTAAATTTCAAATTTGACAAAAGAAGACTGTAAACATATGTCATTTGGATTGATTTTTCAGTTCCTGAAATCGTGCACATAACGGAATTGGCAATCTCAACGACGATAAGGCACTTTACCCTATATAAACGCCGATAATAACTTATAAAAAACGTCTCGATCATGTTTACGTTTTTCATCGCCATTTCATACAAATGACGTTCTTACTTGAGATAGTTTATATATTCTGTGCTTGAGACGTTTTTTATACACCGTGTTTTTATTGATTTCCGTTAAATTAAAAGGAAGTTTATTTAGGTCAAAAATAATCCACTTCTCTAAGAAAGTAGTGTCTTAACTCTTACTGTTATTGAGTTATTAAAAAAATAAGTTTAATTACTACTGAACAAGTGTATTGCAACCTTTATTACAACCTAATGTTACTTATTTTGTCATGTGCCGTCAGTTAGCTGAGATCTTGTTATTAAGGTTCTCACACACTTGCCATTACAATTATCATGTATTCAAACGAAAAGATTTTTTTTTACGTTTAGCAAAAGCCCAATAATGTCCCAAGTAACCTGTCCAATTTAACGGAAATCAATAAAAACACGGTGTATAATAAATTATTACCTACACTCGGCCTTCAGTAGCGTGATAGGTAACTTACTAGCCGGGTGGTGACGGTAGTAAGAATACATTTGTCACCACCCCAACCCCTCCTGCGGGTGTCGTAAGAGTCGACTAAGGGATTGAAGTGTCACTTACCATTATTTAATAAACGATTGGTGATGGGCAGCAGCGTCATCATAGTAGCGTGGCAATTATGGGCATTTACCTCCTAATGCGTCTATACGCATAGTTAATAGGAGAGGCCTACGTTCAGCAGTGGACTATCATAGGCTGATGATGAGGCAACTTACTTTCTATCCATCCCGCTCGCACAGGCATTGGTACGAGTGAGATGGATTGAAACTTAACGTAAAGTTGAACGTCAAATCCAATTGGTACTATAAGCTGACACATGTCACGCAGGACAATGGGTAATGGTTACGTTAGTGTAACTCGATACGTAAAGCGGTATATCCCGCTCACAATGATGTATTAAATAAATAAATAAAATAAATATCTTGGGACATTTTACACAAATCAACCTAGTCCCACGGTAAGCTCAATTAAGGCTTGTGATGTGGGTACCAGGCGACGATATATATAATAGATATACCGGCGAGGGCATTATTTGTGATAAATAAATACACAAATAATGTCCTCGCCGGGATTCGAACCCGGAACCTCCAGCTTCGTAGGCAGGGTCGCTACCAACTAGGCTACGGAGGCTGACAATGTATTGGAGCGAGCGTGAGTGACTTTACTTATCGAGGTAAGCTTACGTAAACGTTACTTATTTTATGTGACGGAGGTAGACAACTGATCTTTCAGCCCACCTGATGGAATTTTGGTCTTATCACCAACTTGAAACCTTAAACCCTGAATACACATACAAAGTTTAGTTAAAATTATTGATGAACATAAGAATAAATCTACTAACGTTTGACAACAAAATGCTATCGAAGTCAGCAGTATTTGTTAACATTTTTTTAGGTTACAAAGAATATTTCAGTGTTTTTTGAAGCCGCATCTAACCTTCTCTTCATCTAAGGATATGTGACATCTTGTCTCCCTTTGACTAAAATTGTTTCCTTCCAAAGGGGAGGCTGGGGTAATTGCGTCCTGCACCTGTAATTATGAGGATGCGGATCCCTTGGCAGAAGTACTGTGGATTATACCGGTATTTAACGTCTTATGGGGTTTTCGAGGGTTAGTTTTAATCACGGACCCGAACCGGTATTTTAGAAAAACCTCGGAATAGTCCAATTTTTTAAAATGTTTTATACTCTTAATGTACCTACTACTCAATATTTTATGTAATTTACAACATCGTATTTTTTAATTTCGCCATTAACTTAGAATTTATATTATACCGAAGAATGAAAAAGAACGAAAAATAAACGTTCTTTTGTATGGAGTAAATACCGCTATCCGGTCTTTGGTTTTGATGCATTTTGGTCGCGAATAGGGGAAGCTGAGGGTGCGCAAAGATGTTCACATTTTATTATTTTTTGTATTTAAAGATAATGTCAGCTCCTAAATTACATGAACGATTTTGCTCCTTGCGCCATGGGTACCTACACGTTCTGAAATGTATATTACCTGTATACATTTTTAGACGTGGCTGCAATGCACATCAATGTACAAGTACATCACATAATTATCATTGTAAGTAGGGTTTACATTGCTGCAAATTGACAACTATCTATACAGGGTAAAGGTTGCGGGTGTCCAATGGATGCGGAGTTGCGGACAGCTCACGACCGATTTTTGTGGAACTCTCTGGGGGAGGCCTATGTCCAGCAGTGGACGTCAATTGGCTGATGATGATGATACAGGGTATATCAAAAATAGTGCTGATTTGTTAAAGGTCCCATTCTACATGATTAAGGAACAATTTGAAAAAAAAAATGTATTTGTATGAGGCCGATCGCCCAAAACCCAAATATATATGTCAACTAATTCCATGGAACATTACTTTCGAGAAAAAAAATCCTGTCTTTCCTAATCGAAATATTCTACGTATGTCTAGACCTATACCTACTGAATAGATCTTAAAAGGATCACCCCAATTTATGTTCACACTGTATTACGTTAAGTACATTATATTCGAGAGAACCAAATAACTTAGTCAATAATTAGCTTTGTTCGATTGGAATCTTCACAGCAAAACGTTAAATCGCCCTTTTCCCATTAAACCGAACTAGAAATACTAGAATCTAATCATTTACCGACACTACCGAGTGTCTCAATAAATCCAATAAAACATGACCTCCAGCTCCGGTAAAGTTATAAGTATAAGAGGACCAAGTATATACTGGATTATTGACAGAAGAGAGACTAGCGAGGTCCAATCAGGATTGTCCTTTTTGTACGGGATCCGGAACAGGAGTTATATTTAGTAGCTTTGAGTTTGAGACCCGTAGAGATTTTGGTGAAGAGTGACTATTTTATAAACATTGGGTTCTTATTTTTATATTTGACTAAAGCGTCTTCTATAGTAATAGGAAAAATACTCACGGCCTTATTCATAAAAAGTTACGCGCCCGCTGATGGGTCGTTGTTGACCGGATGGCTAAAAACGTTATTCATAAACGTTCAATAACGCTATTCAGCCGCTCAAACCTACTATAAATCCCCCGAAAGTTATAGAGCCGAGGACCCTTCTATAACGGTCTCATAACTTCTTATTTAACAAGATGGCTGCCAAAATTTTGATCAGCTGATTTTTGACATGTATGAAAGTCTGATTTGGTGTATAGTTTTTTATATCGTCTATTCATCTGATTATTATTAAATATGTATCCAGAGATACTTAATTATATTTAGATAGGTATTTAAAATAAATATCCGATGATTTATTGTAAGTAGTTACGCAGTTTCGATTTTCTCTACATGTAACATTACACGAATCAGAAATGGTGGGAAAACTAATCTCCAACTTTTTTAATTTAAAATTTTGTTGATAGTTTTTCAACCATTTCAACTTCAACGTCAATACGCAGTGAGACTCCATCATGCAGGCCTTAAACGCTATTGATGCCATAAATAATTTGTGTAATCGGCCATCGGGCAGATCCCATTGAGGATCTGCCCGATGTTGAATTTAGGCGGCGTTACCGCTTTAATAAGGCGACTGTTTTGTATATAGTAGTTGGTGAAAGAAGACCTGAAGAAAGATCGCAGAGGAGCTGGCCTCACACCAGAACTTCAGGTTCTAACTGCAATTAGGTGTTGGGGTCGCAAGGAAGTAAATATTTATTTATTACTTACCCGTACTACTAACTGCCCAATGCCCATACCTAGGTACTAACTAGCCATACAATTATGTTTCGTTATCTGACCGTCATCGCAAGTACCTAATCATAAAGCTAACTGTTTTGATTAGTTACCTAGGTAAAAGAATACGTAGTAAGTACCTAATAATTTCAGGTTCAAGATGATGATAATATAATTATTTGAGATAAAAGTAAGTAACAAGGAATTAGGAAATATTTGCGAATTCCCGCCAGACAGCTGTCAAACTTTTTTTTAATTTGCGGTGAGACCACATTTTTGTCTATGATTTTGTCAAGGCGCCAACATAACGCGTCTAATCCGTTCAACAGCGGCTCAACAGTTATCGGAGAGATATTGAGCGTTTATGAATAACACTTCTTATAAACCGTTCAACAAGACTTATCGGCTCGATAACTATTGGGCCCCTCAAACCTTCAACAAGGAATTTTTATGAATAAGGCCGTCAATCTATTAGACCGAACTTTAGTTAAGTTTAGAACCTTCAAATGATACATTATTTGTGTATTTATTTATCACAAATATTTTTTCCTTGGTCATGGCTGTTTATGTATTTAAGTATCTATAAGTATCTATCTATTATATGTATATATCGTCGCCTGGTACCCACATCACAAGCCTTAATTGAGTTTACCGTGGGACTAGGTCGACTTGTATAAGATGTCCCAAGATATTTATTTATTTATTATTATTAAATGTAATTTACAGAAGTAATCAAGTAACTTTTTCCCTAACTCTGTTATTAATATTCAAGTCAATCAATCAAACCAGAGCCCTAACAAACTCAACAATTTCGACGCCTGTAAAAAAGTTAAGAGCAATATCCGCTTTAAGCCAATTATACAGCAGCTTGATTTAGGCATTGAGGACCTCCGTACCTAGCCTACTAACGCGAAAATCGAAATTCGTACATTTCGAGGTTTTTTCTCTGTCACACGAACGAAGGCGTCATTAGAGTAAGAGAGACAAATCCTCGAAATTTGCGGATTTCTAAATTCGCGGTAGGGCCAGGAGTCGATAATTATGACTGAGAAGCTGAGAAGTC